>JAOVYW010005475.1:0-12241 GCA_025775045.1 Hiodon tergisus
CAGATTAATTCCAAAATAATTGTGAAACCAGGCAAAAGTAGTAGTAATGAGAGTAAAGAGTGCAAACCAGTGCTTCCACTCTTATAAAGGATATCATCAGGAACGAGGGCCAACACTTTGTCCAAAGACTCCTTGCTGCCCAGTATGTCCTGTTGGACCACAGCGTACTGAATGAAGTATTGATCAACCACTGCCAGTGACTCTCTGCAGCGGGGTTGGAGAGGGGAATTAATTTCTTCATTAAACCAATCGTCCCATAACTGATACATGCAGTTCTTATTGAGAATAATTACGGCTTGGCCAAACTTTTATCAGGGTTCTAAAAAGAAATGACAGACATTGTTGACCTAAACAGTTGCTCGATGAAGACATTTCTGAGACCAAATAAAATCAGGCCTATTCAATATGGGACGACTGTAAGCAGTATGAAGACGTATGATAATTGCAGGTAGTTTACTTGATAAAGGGATGAATCGGATCTGAAAGCTGCACTTTCTTCACAGTGTCCTCCCCACCCTGGTAAAACACAGTGGGAATCACAAGATTAAGAACAAAAACATATACAGCTATATAGTTCACAGTTTTGTTTGTCGGCCACGGGAAACAATTATTGTCATTAAATGCATCTGATTGTTGATTTGACACACCCCCACAACTGTTTGTGTACTAAGAAGCATGCAGTCAACTCCAGAGTCCTTGTCTTACCTTTACAAGGCTGAGATACTCTGCCACAGCAGAGCGTGCCGCCACAGACAGTTTCCTGGCTGCCTCATCACATACCCAGCAGTGCACCCCTCGCCTTCCAGAATACACCCACAAGCAATGACGGAAGCCAAAATCCTCTGGTCACAAAAAAGCAGGAAAGAGTCTGGATGCACTTTAAAAATACCAATGGCTGGCATCACGATGGATTGGCACCACACACAGATGTAAGTACACTCTGTCCTGCAGCTAACACGCTTTAATGTGTGTGAGAGCAATTTGGCAATGTTTTAGAAACAATAAACTAAACTAAAAGTATACCGGCACAGGGTGAGGTTCAAACAGTTGGCAGGGGTGGCCCTGCTGGTGTTGATATTTTCTTGCTTACCTCGCAGGGCCCTGTCCAAGATTCGAATGGCAATGGTCATCAGAGTCCAGCACTTGGGACAGATATCTGCTGCACTGTGAAAGAAGAGCGATCAGCATTGTTGGGATTCAATAAATCAGAAGCTGCAAGAAATCAGTTTCAATCAATATCCATCCCTCCACCATAGTAGCTCCACACGGTTCCTAACCTTGTTGTGTATCCCATCTGTAGCGTGTTCAAAGGGCATTGTATTGAGAGTGCACCGTCACAGGACTGCTGTGACACGTCTACAGAATGACAAACTGAAGTATTCCCTGGCACTTGGTATGAATGTGACCATTTTTAACATTTTGGAAGCTTAACACTAGACTAAACAGTCTGACAAAACCACTTTAGCATAAAGAACCAAGATTAGCAGGGTTCACTGTAATTTAATTAATGATGAAATATCTGAGGGAAATTAATGCCAGTCTTTAAATTTAAAGTAGTCCAATGTTTAATACCTGCAGCAGCGCCTGACATCATCATAATCTGTCATGTCAATATCAAAGACCAGCTCCTTCTCCAGGGCCTGGAAGGTTCCAGACTTGACAGTATTATGCTGACTTGGCTGTGAGTGACAAAGAGAAAGCAAATCAAATCTCTAAACAAAACCAAACACTTAACATCACAATGCATGCTTGAAAGAATAAACCTCAAACATTTGAAAGAAAAGGGAAATTCGAATTAAATACTAGAACTTAAAACTATGGTGGTACACAAGATTAAGGAATTAAATTTGTTCCAAAACCGATCCAACTCACCCTATGGCTGTAAACAGCACCAATGTCAATTTTATATGGGTTCATTTTCTGCATTTCCTTTTCCAGCTCGCTCTGATTGCTGAACGACTGATACCGGACGTAGATGTCATCCTTTAAGGTGAAAGAAAACTCCCGATTCTGAAAGTAGTTCTTGGTCACTGTATAGAAGATGGGGGAAGCAATTCTTAAACATCTAATCAATTCGTACTGGACAGTTTGTCAGCATGCCCCCTAATGACTCAAAACAGACAAATTACCACAGCACGACACCAACACACAACTAGACACCTGTATTTGTATACTTTCGTATGTTTCGTATCTGCCACTCGCCTAATAAGTAAGCTAGTCAGCCAGATGTTTGCAAACATTCGGATGACGCGTACACCTACTTAAACAACACTACAGTAGTTACTACTTCTAGGTACTCACCTCCTCCGTAATTTAGCCATCGATAGTACTGTGAAAACGGGAAAAGTCGTCGATAGTATAAGGGCAAGAGGTCTGGCAAACTGGCTTGATCGTAATTGCTGACAGGCATGTTTCAAGAAATTTTGCTACAGAAAATACCTGATTATATTAAGAAACATCAACAAAAAACAGCATACCAACGTCAGATACGAAATACACGAATCTGTTTCCACAAAAAAAAGACTACTACATACCGAAAAAGCGCGCGGAAAAGACTGACAGCCTAACAGGAAATGACCAAATTTGTAGACGATGGGATATGTAGTCAGAGGTTCCTTAGCAATCGGTTATCGAGTTATGGCCCATGGACAGTCTTCGTACATTCATTCACTCATTCATTCATCCACAGAGTAACTATGCTAATATTTTACGGCTTTGTAATTACAAATTGAAGGTTTACAAATTTAAAGACCAGCATAGCCAAATGTAGGCTTGTATGATAAGAGACAAGAACCATGTTTTTCAGCTTTTCTACAAATAGAGAGTTTTTAAATGTTGGGTCAGGGTTAGGGTTAAATGTATCTCAATTTAAAAAGAATAAATAAGATGGATGGAATATTTTTAAATTATGGAATTTAAGAAAATATATCCTCGTTCTTTTGAGCAGGTAACAATTTTTAACTTAAGGTCCAAGTTTGAAGTTGAGGAGAAATGTAGTTATTAAATTATTAAGTAATATACTTAACATTCGATAATTTATATCTGTATATATGTATATATAACTGGATTAATCCTTATCACTACCGCAAGCACACACACACACACACACACACACACACACACACACACACACACACACACACACACACACACACACACACACACACATAAAATTTATTTTTTGGGATATTCCCATTTTTGCAGCAGCTTGCACATCTCTTATATTTCCACCAGAGGGCAGTCCTACCTTCAATTATGTCATTTCCTCCGGCTACAGCTTCTTCTGAACCCACGTGGCAGGCGGCACCCCCTTAGCCCCCACCCACCCCGCACTGTTGCTGCAGTGACACCAAGCTGAGTGGAACCGAGTTGTGCTACAGTTACAAGGGATGAGTTATGTGTCTCCATGGGGCCCTTGGCAGCTTATTGCATCTGTGTTGTGTGCTCGGCCAATTGACTCCCCATTTCTGGAATCTCTCGCTGTCTGATTTTATTTCTGTCCTATCATGATTTGGATTCAAGTCTTTGTCTTGCAGCCACTATAAATAAATAGACTTCAACTTCGTCATAGAGACAGTTCACTTTAGAGGTGATTGTGGAAAATGTGGAATCTATAGGCAGGGCTTAAATGGTCTAAGTTATTTTTGTCCTGTGCCCAAGTCGATCTCAATAACCTCCTGAACAAAAGTTTTTAAAAAAAGTGAAGATCCATTCTCAATCATAAATATTACCTGAGAAGCTGTATCAGTTTTATCAAGTTGTCTTCATACTTTGTTCTTCCCTCACTTTGCTCCTGAGATCAGCTGCTAACTAACGTTGCACATTAGCAGTTAACATTAATGTCAGCTAACGTAATTCTCATTATAAAAATAAACGATGGACCAGTTGGCTAGGTAAGTTTTGCTAGCTCCCGTTAAGTTTAAATTTTTTAAACAAAATCTTTGTTTGCCCGAAGAACAGTGGTCAAAAAGCTTAACTTTAATGTTGGTTTTAAATTTTATTTTAAGTAATTTAAAGAAATGAATGCTATTTTGAGGCATAACAGCATTTTTTATAATTTGGCAAATCTGTTTTGTTTTGGCTATGAAGGTCTACAATGATTGCAGCCTGTCCTGTGGGTGTACGTAGGAACAAAGAGGGGGCAAGATTTTTGTTAATCTTTACTGGAGCCCCGCTTGTGACAGCTTTGGCTGAATTTTAGCCCTGTTTATATGACTGATTTGGGTCACATGTTTCAGTTTCGTCATGATATTTCACTGAGTTTTATGGGCCCAGCTTTAACACAATTGTTGCATTTAGATTCTGTATGGGCTTTCTTCTGGGGCTTATGTAAGGCTGTACATGTACAATGTAAATGGACTGAGACGTTTTATAATGTAGAGGCTTTTTGAGTCAAGGTGCACATAGGTCAATGCTCTATATGGCAGCCTCGAGAGTCCTCCACTGAAGTGGTGCTTCTGCGAGAGTTCTGTTGCCACTTTGCATCAGCTCGCTCTGCTGGGCACAGTCCCATGTCTCTTCTCTTTTAGCCAGCGTTCTCCATATCTTCCTAATTTACCTTTATTAAGATTTTTTTGCAAGTAATTGTTATGCCTTGGTGCTCAACCCATTCCTGCGGCCCCGAAAGTCACAAGGGTTTTGACATAGTTGATGTGCCTCCAAACAGGAATGAAATTGGTCTGCTATAATGAGGCACTCCTGCATTTGTCTACGACAGCACCATCTCTCTTTCATTTACTGCAGATGCAAGAACAAAGCAACAAGCAATGTGTCCCCTCTCTGACAATGTTACCACACAGCAGTAAAAAAAAAAAAAAGGGTGACATACTGAGTAAATTGCTTCCTTCCTATCATTCTTATAGCTCCGATTTGTACCCTATGATGTGTGGATTCTAATTGTTACTGAGAAGACAGCTGATTGGAAGAAAGTTGCAAACCACACTGGAATTGTTTCAGCGAACCTTTACAACTGTCTGCTGTCTGGCAGGAATGGCTGGTTTGGATGGGGGTGAGGGGGGGGGGTATTCACAGTGGTGCAGGATCCAAAGACATCTGCTGCTTCCTTAAGGCAATCCAGGCCCATCTGGTCACCCTGTCGCTCTCATTCTCTCTCACTCTGATTCATTCTCTGGCTTATCTGCTAATATTCTTCTGAAATGTTCCTAAAAGTTTACATCATAGACAACACAAACTGTTGAAGTATAGATGTTAGGGAAGAGATTAAGAGATTATCCTTTCTAGAGGGAGTGAGTCATATAGGTGCCCCCCACCCTCCGGTCCTTCCCTCTAGCTGATGGATGGTAAATCCGTTTTCAAGCTGCACAGTGGGAAGAACTTAATTTGCATTCAGTCTTGTTTATATAAATTACCACCTAAGTCAGTGTCACCTTTACAACATTTACACAGTCACCCTTTCAGAGCTGTATCCATCTCAGGCCACAGAATTTCACCTCTATGTCCAACAAACCCTTGACAAGCACTACCCTGGATTTAATGCCACAAATGCATGACTCCTTCACATTAACTGGACTGAGTTTCAGCTAATTTATGTAAAGGCTTAAAGCAACTGGAAGCAGTATGGCAATAATATATTGTGGGGATCCACGGGAGGTCTGCTACCTGCAGAAAACCGAAGGTGTTTACTTCTGCAAATGGACGGTAGTTATGACAAAAGAGCGGCATGTATTTGAGCACACTGAGGTACTAGATGGTACGCAATGCCCAAAGCCTAAATCACAGGAAATAGTTTGTCATCTACTCTCTGAAGCAAGGGACCCATTTAATTTTAATTGTACTTGAATGGTATTTTTTTGTCATGTACCCTGACACAAGAAACAGTATCCTCTATACACGTTTTATTTTTTGTTTTAACTGTTTTTATTTGGGTCAAAAAGTGCTTCACGATCACCAATCTGATTACATTGTATAGAAATACTTGGACATTATTAAAGTAATCATACAATTTCTTGGGTAGAAAAGGTTGCATTTTCAATTTCAGTCTCCTTATGGCTAGCCACCCTGAAAATAGCAAAATGACATTCTGCAAACAACAATTGCTAGACTTGCTGGAAAGATTGATGGCTTTTGAAGTTAAGGTAGTGTTTGATAAAGACAGCAAAATAACTGTGTCTGAGTTTTTCCTCTCTTCAGACCATCCCAAGCAGCACTTGACAATGTTGTTTGGTCAATTTCCTGGTTTGGAAACTGTATTCTTACTGTGGGCGGAAATCCGTCTTCCTTCCTGGCAATACTCAGTGCTGTTCTTTTTACAAGCTCTTCCACAGAAATAGCCGCTGCGCATGTCCTTGTTTCCTACTGCTGAATTTGATATTTTTATCAAATTTGATCCATCCCAACTATTTTATCCTTGATCAATCAAAGTTTTACTCAATATATATTGTTTCAGAATCAATCTGTACTTTCTATCAATACTACATGTTTCTGTAGTAAAGACTTTAGATGGTCCTATCATATTAAACCACATTTACAAAATCACTCAAATTCACTAAACAACACTAAAGAAGAGATAACCAGTTGTAGGTAATATTATTACTTCGTTTTTTAACGGCTATTCAGAGCAACTTTCTCTTGGCTTACTCATGAACTGTACGTTCTAATTAGCCTGAGTATAAAATCATGGTGTGCTTTAACCCAGGCTGGTTTTAAATCTGAATGTAGGGGAAGTCTCTACAGAGTGGCTCAAATCAGCCTGCGTTGAGATAAAATTCTCCAGTTAATGCCCATAAAATCAGATGTTTTATGTTGATTTTTAAAGACTGCTTTTAAAACTTTTAAAACAAAGCAGACATTACCCCCGTAGTTGAAGTGCTATAGCTTTAATAATAACTAATAATGAGCACATTGCTTTAATTGCAGTAAAAGCTCTCCTGGAATCAATCAGAGTGATGAAAGTTTCTCAGTACTTTGATAGCCTTCAATGTGAGTTGCCCTGTGAGAGGCCCTCCCTGAGCCAGGCATGAGGTGCTGCTTGTTTCCTTCCTGCATGGTAACTGCTGTACTGTTCCATTAAAATCTTGTGAAGAGCAGTGATGCTAACAAACACAGAGACAACTGGCTAATTAGTGCTCCTCATTATTACCCATGTCTTCTGGTGATAATGGGTTGTCACCCAGGATACTGGCAGTGGAATTTTCTCATTAATTTTCCTTGATGAAAGCCTCCCACCCTACCTGTGAGCGTTATGCCCAATAGTGTCGCCACGGTTGTCTTGGCACCCTACCATCACTTCAAACTCGACCCCCAGACATGGTAAATCTCCAATGTAGCCTATGGTAAAGCTCCAGTTGATGATAAAGCTGTACCTTCAACATACAGAATGTTCATAACAAACTGGCTACACTTCTAAACCATTGTCGATTTTCTATAAAATATATGTTGATAAACTTGGTATTGGGATAAGTAACTAGGATAGCTAGTTGTTCTTGCAAATGTAAGTAGAGACAGGGGAAACTGCACCGGAGGGCACTGCAGCTGTCAGGGACAACTGGACAGAGCTGGAGAAAAAAACTGTTACACCTGCAAGTGGGGTTGAAGAAGTCAGAGCAAGAGGTCAAAGAACGTGACAAGCAGGTTGGGTTCCCCAGCGAGCGGCTGGAGCTTGTGAGGACACAGCTTCCGAGGAAGAAGAGCCATGAGAAGGATGCTTTGGACCAGGAACAGCAGCTGCGTCTGTGTCGTGAGCAGCCGCAGAGGACTGCGCAGGAGCTGGGGGAGTCCCCCAGTCGCTTTAAGGGACTGGCTAGGGAACTCCGCGAGATCACACAGCATCTTCACCAAACGGAGTCCCCGACCAAGCAGCTGGCCCAGGATCTGGCGGCAACGCAGGCTTCCATCACCTCACTGCAGATGGAGCTGGAGCTGCAGAGGGCAGAGCACCCCACTGAGCTCTCAGCTACGCAGCAGAGTCACACGCAGTTGCTGAAGGTGTTGGACTATATCTCCTGCAGCCTGTACGGTTTCAATGAGCAGCTGGCAGAATGACTTCAGCACTTCACAAGCCAGTTGGATGAGGTCCAGGGCAACATCGCTAACCTGCAGGCCCAACTGCGCTCCCACGAGCAGCTGCTCCAGAGCATTAACAAGGCCCTGCTCATCAAGGAGTCAGTGGTAATCCGCTTGTAATCTAAGGTCTCCTGCTACGATAGAGCAGCAAAGACCTGCCCTCCCAGCCACCCAACCCAGGGGTCCAGCAAGACCTGCCCTCCCAGCCACCCAACCCAGGGGTCCAGCAAGACCTGCCCTCCCAGCCACCCAACCCAGGGGTCCAGCAAGACCTGCCCTCCCAGCCACCCAACCCAGGGGCCCGCCAGAGCTACCTGCACCGCCGCCCTTCCCAGGGACTGTGAGCTCCTGCCTATTTGGCTGAGTGCCTCTGGGTAGGGACACTGGACCTCTGAATCTCCGCCCTACAAGCCAGGAGGTTTGGTTTTACCTTTTGACCAGTTTTTCTGCTTTGTGCAATTTATGGAAGAATGCCAAATAATGCATAAATACTCCCCCTGTGTCCCTGTGTCCGTCCGCTCTCGGACCAGGCATGCCCTAGTGTGCCACACCATCAGTAAGCAGTTACTGCATCCTCTCTAGTTAATGCCAACCTTGGACTCAGAAGTATATGTCCCTGCTGGGGGAAGACTCAGAATGGCCCATCTTCTGGTGATAGTTGCTTGTGGGAATGCAGGAAAATGTGCCTAAAATGCGGAAAGGGGTGGCTGGCAGGATTACGTTTTTATGAAATTAACTTCTATTTTACTTATAATGTAGGGCTGACCTTAGTATACCAATAGATCACTCAGTCTTTGCAGGATGTAGCTCTGTCTCCACTAGTTTTTTGTCGCATGCAGACAATTTTAGAAGGATCAGAAGAACCTGTGTTCTTCATATTACTCTCATCTCTTATTTCCTGCTACGCCTGTCTTTGCTTAAACGAATAAGGGAAGGTACAATGAGAAGCTAGTAGAGTGAAGAGTAATTTCTATATTTCTATATACTTCTATAGAAGGTGAGGTTGGTTTTGACAATTGCTATAGTAAACTTCTTGTAAGATGGAATGCTAGGCAACGATGGTTGACAGTTGTATTGTGAGAGGGTGGTAAATTAAACAATACACTGACTGTGTGTTAACGAACAGGTTGTGGAGATGGGGTAATGGGGGAATACGGAGAAATCAATGCACTCAAAATGCACTCAGTCAAATCACTATGGCCAGAGAAATGACGAGCAGGGAGAGTGCGAGTGAAATAATTAATCCTGTTAAAGTAATGGAGCGATAGGTAATTAAAGCGGACGAAACAGCATGTTTAATTATACCTCGCTGTTTGGCAGTGACACAGAGAAAAGTGCAAAGAAAAAATTAAGAATGGTAGAATCCTGAATCGAAAAGTGCATAACACAACAGTTAACCAAAACTTCTCAACCTTCTTCTGATCGACCCCTCTCCCGGCTATAGGAGCTCTTTACTGATACATGAGGACACCATATCCAATATTAATCAGTTAATTTCTATTTGATTTCCCTACGTCTATGTCAATGATGTTTTTGTAATTATTTTATGATCAGGTAACAAAGCATATGGGATATTATTATCGCAAATCTTTTTTTTTTAAATAACAGATTTTGGAATGCTGCTTAGCTGATCTTCCTATGATGTTGGATTATGAAATCATTGTATTGAATGCCTTTTGAGACAGGCCTGTTCTGCTTAGCATTCGAAGCGTGTTTTGAGTTTCTGATCATGCATCTTGTTTTTCTATTACTGAAAACACCCACTCCCCATGAAAAGATTTGTATTTCTCTGTCTGCCTGTCTGCTCCATTAAGCCAGAGAACCCAGAATGCCTTGCCATTTTTCATAGTTGCTGTCATGGAAACTAATGTGGCTTGTCATCATTTACTCAATGGAAAATGTAGTGCATACTCACACAACCCATCAGAAATAACAGGGATTAAAGGCTTTTAGACCAAGCTACTATTTATTTGTTCTTCATTTACATCAGAATATTTTTTCCTTACAATGATTTTTCAATGCAATGATATCAATTTCCAGTTTTTGCATACTTATGGTTACTTTCATTGATTTCTGCTGAAGGTATTTAATGTATGATAGCTTTATAAAATGTAATATCTATATTTAGCTTTTTACTTAAAATGTACAATAAAATTGACAATTTAATTTACAATAATGCTTAATTGGCCCTAAAGTAAGGATGCCCCATACTAAATTTTAACTCAGTGGTCTAATATCAAGAGTGATGGCAGTATAGTAGAGGTGGTAGATTTATAGTGGCATGTACACACACCTACCCATCGCCTCCTAAATCTTTCCACCTGGTTGAGTGTTTATTGTTGTTGACTGTATACGTGAAATGAGAATCACCACTGAGGGGAGTGCAACCTTCCAGACACTACAGATCTCTCCCTCCCTGCACAGACCAAAAAAGTGTTCAATGATAATGAACACAGGAGAGCATGAAGTGCTAGTATGTGCTTTAATCTTCACATGCAGGATGACGATCCTGAAAACAGAATCCATTAACACTACACATGTGTTTCCAACTGATCACTGTCTCTGCGCTAACTGTAACTCAGACCTAGAGCAGTGCGTTTTTATCCTCAGAAATTTGATCTGTGTCAATGCATATTTACCTTCCAGTCATTTACATCAAAATATGCCTCACCTGGATAAAAACCTGGTCCCGCATTTTATCCACTGTGGAGTTCTAAAAGAAACTCTGGACTCCGGTAGAATGCATGACTATTATTAGATTAGATTTTGGTCAGATCTATTAATCTGTATATATAATAAATGTAATAAAAAACACACACTTGTGTTCCCTGTAGAGATCAAATTGATCTGTTTATCTGCCTACACCCCACCCCCCAACCCCAGTCTCACTGGAGATGAAAAGAAAAAGTGTTATTAACATGAATCCTGACTGTAACCCATAGTGCAGTGAACGTAACATGGATAGAAAATGAGCTCAAAATGCACAAACATAATTTTGAGTGCACAAACATAATTAAAGGCATAGTCAAAATACACACAGTCAGTGGTGGGCAAAAAAACCCTCACTGGACTGTGGTCCAGAATTTGCTGTCATTCAATAATTACAGATCTATAAAATCATCATGTTGATCACAATTGACATATGCTTGGCCTGATGGGGATCTTACGGTTAGATGGAGGAATTGTTCCCCAGAGGGAGCAGGCTGCCATCCATAATAAGGGCACAGGCTCTGACCTGTAATGTTGTTGGCTGGGTCCTCATTTTAATGTTTTTTTTTAAATAGTTCCCAGTCTTACCAATGCACTCTTTTTATAGTTAATTAATTTGAGAAATGTTGTTATATAGTGTTCATGGGATAATCAAGATACAGTATTATTTTTGTCCATAAAAGAGGTACGCCTCATCACCACTGCACTAACGGAGCCCTTGAATTAGTTACTCTGATGTTAAACTGTAGTTCTCTTACACGTGTGCTTCTGCATGGCCAAAGGTCAGCATTGATGACAAATTCGGTGAAATACGTACACAAAAAAGCAATAAACTAAATTTATTTTAAATCATCCACAGTTGCAATAATTGTATTACTATAACAGGATTTGTGACTTGATTAAAAATATTTTTATAATTCCTGTCTCACTCCCATTTCTCTCGATGCTCAGCAGAGCAGATCTGGGTAATGTTTTCTTGTTTACAGTTCCCTTACTGGGCAGAAGTGTGCGAAGTCCTTTGAGTAATGATCAATAAAAACAGAGAAGGGGTAATACAGAGGAGCCCCGCACACTAAACTTTATAGAATGCAACCGAAGCAGTGATTTTAGTATAAAGATAACCAGCAGTTTTTTCACAGTGTATGCCTGCTGTGAAGAGGTAATAATGGTATAAAATAAAAGTATTCTTCCTGGGAGTAATATGTTTAAAGAATGTAAAATACTGGATATCTGAGATTCAGTTGCCATGACCATTAAAATGGCTTGGGAGAGTTTCACTTTCAGGTCCTAAAATCAGTCCCTGAAATACTGCTCTGAAGAGAAAGATCAGGATTATGATCCTGGCCAGAACAAAGGACAGGGAATCACAATGGATGACTGTAACTTACCCTAAGTCTAGATTTTGTAATAAAAAATACTGGAGATTCCTGTACTGCGAGTGTGTGTGTGTGTGTGTGTGTGTGTGTGTGTGTGTGTGTGTGTGTGTGTGTGTGTGTGTGTGTGTGTGTGT
>JAOVYW010005476.1:1430-12240 GCA_025775045.1 Hiodon tergisus
CAAGGGACGCAGACAGCCGACCATTCAGGGCAAGGGACGCAGACAGCCGACCATTCAGGGCAAGGGACGCAGACAGCTGACCAGACAGCTGACCACACAGCTGCCACTGATCCAGGAACTTAATTTGTGATGAAAGTGACTTCCTGATTAGTCATTCGGTGTTGGGTGGTTATGTTATGTGTACGCCCACAAACAGAATTACCAGACAGGTAAAGAGAACTATGGCAATGAACAAAGTTTATCTCAACTGTTTTCATGTGAAATTTGTTAACATTTCTACCAACATTACTAGCAATTATTGTAATTCATAGATATTCATACAACTGTAGGGTTGGAAGAAAGAAATTCAGTTCGTTTAATCAGCAGGTTCTGATGAACATTTATACAAAATATGGTTTTAGCTACCTAAATCCAACTAATTCCGTATAGTACACGTATTCAACTTAAATTTACACTTATTTACACTCCATTTTGTAAATAGGGAAAAATATATTAGTTAGTGAATTTACCAATACTGAGGATATCGTTGCCTTACCGACACCTACACCGTCTAGGGACTCTACTCTTTATAAATCAAGATCGAGTCTTTCACGTCACTTTACACCAACTGTAACCTCATTCGGGGGGGAAAACGACATTCCAAAAACCGATTTAAGCGTGGCTCCTTAAAAAAAAAAAAAAAACGTGTACTTGCAAACTGCACAGGCAGCGACAGGATGTGGAATTCTGTTTATCCGAGGGCTGGAGTATTACTCACAAAGTAAAGTGTGGTTCCGGGTACAGCCCCGACCAACTCCCAGAAAATAAAAAATAAAAAGAAAGGACGGCGTTGAGTGCAGGTATAGGCAATCCGCCGCTAAACACACGTTTTAAAGCGCAGAATCGACATTCCAAATGAAGTAGCCTACTTCGAGGTAAACCCCACCTATTTCTAAACGTTTTGAAGACCGACATACAAGTCGAATGGCTCCACAATTACAATGTATTAAACAAACCAAAAATACTACAATACTCGCTTTACAAATATAGTAACACGAAGGCGTCACTTTCACTTGCAAGCTAAACTTGTTCAAAACAGTCCAATTAATAAGTTTTTCAACGATTTAAAAACAAAATACAATCATACTTCTTAGGTGCAACAACAAAACGTGGAAAGTTACGAACTGTCACAGATTCAGCTACTTCAATGCTTTGTCTTCGTCAAACTAGTTCCCTCATTCACACACAAAAAACAATAAAAGTGCACAACACAAAAACTGTGTACAGAACTGGTCGCTCTGGCTTGAGCTGCCCAAAGTCAAAAACTACATTTCACAAAATATATGTTGTGTTAAAGTACTATGTAGAATAAACCAAATAAACTGTCACCAACCATTAAGGACCACCTAATATTTGCCGCACAATAGCTAATAAATTGCATTGGGGTTTTAATTATTATTATTTTTTTAATCTTGTCGATAATCTCAAAACGACAAGAACGAACTCCAACTCGGATTTTTACCTCATTGTTAGGCGAGAGTGTGGATCCTCTCCCTCGCTTGTTTTTGTATCTAAAGGCGGAGTTAAGAGAAAAATGAATTATCAAAGGGAAAAAAAACTGTATTAAATAAATGTATAAACCCGCACCGGGGTAAGCGCTAAAGAACAAGAGAGAAAGTCGAGACAAGCACACCTCGTCAATTTCCTGGTTTGGGAGCGAGGGGGAGGAATCGTGGATACAGTAGTGGAGCGGGCTTGTCAAGTCCAATCAGTATCCACCGCTCATCTCTCCCTCTCTCTCTCTCCTAAATGTACCAACTAAGGGTAACAATAAACGGGCCGCTTCTGTTTTCGGTCTTACTTGTGTTGTTTTCGTATTTCTTGCAGTATTATCGTTCTGATCTGGTTGCAGTTTACCGCAGCGCACAGGCGGACTTTTCCTCGGTCTGTTTGATTTCGTTCGCGTTCAAAACCCAACCCATCTGGTATCGCTGGCAATAAGCTTTCATTCCACCCTCTTTCCCCTCCCTCTTTCAAAAACAACAAAAAAAAATCACTCCGCCTTTCGCTGTCCATAGCCTACTATATAAAGCTGCCACCCGGCTTTAAAGGGGCAAAATAGGCCTATATAATTTATTTTTAAAAGATACTTTATTGAGCGGCAGTATTAGTTGTGGAAACTTTTTTTAAATGCGGTAACGGGAAATAAATCTATTAATTCATAAATACAATAAGTAAAATTAGCCAAATGTTTTAAAATGTATTTTATACATTATTGTTAAGTTATGTTATAATGTATTCAATATTACTCAAGCTCTGACTTCAAAAATATTGATCGAGAGAATCTATTTTCCCTTTGATCACGGCACGCTTTTTAGTTGTATAACTTTAACAAATATTTAAAGTGTTTTAAAACTACATGGAGTGGATTAATGCCTTAGTTAGGGGCTGTTTGTCATTCTATTCGGTAATAAAGGTGTGACAAATGAGATAATTCGTCGTTTTCTAATGCAACAATGGTAACCAATCTGGTTACCAACGTACACAAACCAATCAACTGACCAACCCCCATAAAAGGTCAGTGTTCTGAGTTAGGATCCAGCTCCCCGCGATGTTGAATTGGACGAACGGTTTCAGAAAATTGATGGATAGATGTATGGGGTTTGTACAGTTTCACCGTTTTCTTCACATGCTAACCCTAAAATAAAATGTTGAATATACTCCATAGATACACTCGATAGACCAACTTTGGCAGCGATCACAGCTTATATAGTCTGCTGCTTCGAGGGAAAATGGGACAGAGAGCCTCAGGGTCTTCCGTCAAAGTCATACTATGTAAAAGCAAATTACAGACCGCATTACAGACATTTACTACCATGCACTTTCCTGTTCGAAATGGATTCAGTCCTACGACCGTGTGCACGCAAGGCACCTCACCGTTTAACTCCTTTCAACAGACTTGAAGCAAAGGTCAATATGTCTGAATAAAGACAAATTCCAGCACTTAGATACCAAAGTTCATAGGATGTTGGATATTTACAGTAACACGGTAACTTCCCAGGTGTAGCGCCACCTGCTGCCCCTCTCATTCGTAACATACTACACGAAATTGAGAGAAACAGAAGAACGTTTGTTATGTTACGAGTGGATTGTGAGGTCAGGTTGGGTTGCGGGGAAAGTCTTTCCAGGGCTTGCAAATCTGGATTGCACAATGTATGACCATTCTTCATGGCAAGATCAGTCGAGTTCTGACAAGTTGGATGGGAATCGTTGATTAAAAGCAGTCTTGGAGTTTTGCTACATATTCTCAATCAGATTTAAGTCTGGGCTTTGACTGAACCACTCCAGTGTTGCTTTGGGTCTGTGCTTGGGTCATTGTCCTACTGGGTGGTGAACCTCCGCCCCAGTCTTTGGTTTATGCAGAAGCAGGGTTTCCTCCAGGGTTTGCCTGCATTTTACCTGATTTAAATTAAGGTTAAATGGAGTATTAAGCCTTCAGTGACTTAAGCCTTCTTAGTCCCTGTCGATAAAAAGCACCCCTATAGCATGATGCTGCCACCACCATGCTTTACAGTAGAGATGGTGTTACCTAGGTGATGTGCTGTATTGGGTTAGAGTCAGCTTTGCATTTAGGCAAACAGTTAAATTGTTGTTTAATCGGACCACATAGTCATTTGCCACATCTCCCCCATGCCTTTGTTGCAAATTCCGAGCAGATTTTTTACAAGTGCCTTTCCCCTTCTTTTTCACTCAAATAGGCCAGATTTATGAAGTTACCTTCGCTATTGACATAGGAGAGTTCCTTCCATATCAGCAACGGCCATTCAGAGTTTATTGAGGAAAGTGCCGGGTGGAAGCTGTATGCATGTGTCTGTGGGAAATGGGGCGTCTAAAACCTCACCTTGCCATTAAACTGATTCACGTGTGGTATCACGCGCGCATCAAACCCCCTCTGCAGTATCACTTGGCCCTGTGTGCTACACAGCCGGCACAGCTTGGTTTTAACCCACTGAGGAGGTTCCACTGAGGGTGATAGTAATGAGGGCAATTATAAGAAGGATTTTATATAGAAATGTCTGATACCAACTATGTGCTGTACCCCGCAGAGACAGATGACAAATATCAGTGTAAAGGTGCATCTATCTGGTGTGTTCTGTGCACTCCACAGAACACCTCTCCCTCTGGTGCCTTTCACAAGCTACTGTCTGAGGAGAAGAGAAACGTTCTCACTCACCCAAATGTGCTGATGGACTCTCAGCTGCCTAGAACGACATTTTAGCATAGAAACTGATACCCATAATTAACTTTCAAAAAAAAAAAAAACTTTGAATGTGATCTGTTACTGAAAAAAGACATAAGAATGGGTGGTAGTACTTTGAAATCGCTCATTGTTTTATCCTGGTTTATGAAATATGTCCCATACAGTTAAAAAGCAGCCCATCTCAGGTCAATTAGTTCTGGATTTACAAAAATAATAAATATTACAATGTATAAATCCATTAGTCCAAAACACAAAGGAACCCCAATAAAGTGCAAAGCAGTAAAACTGTGAATGCAAGTTGTTATTTCTGGATTTGACTTTACCGTTGGAGGAGAGACAGAGAGGAGTGACTGAATGATTGAAACAAAAGACAGAAGGCACACTGGAGAGGGACAGGGAGTTGTGTGACCTGGGCAGGTTGCCAGGCAGAGGAAACTTAAGGAATGTTGAACTGAGCCCAAAAGAGCTGCCCCAAATGGGTCTCTGACCCCAGCACCGGGGAAGCTGAAGGGGCGGAGATGACCTGATTCACAGATACAAGGGGGGCAAAGGAAGGATTTAGTGGATGCAGCTTAAACTCTTTGGAATTAAACTAAATTAATGTATGAAGAAAGTGTGAGTTACCACTGATTGCACATCCAAGTATAGTTTATTGAATGGGTGGAGGCAATTAGAATCCTTTTCAGAGAGAAATGCAGCACAGTATGTTTTCTCCAGTTCCAAAGTGCAAGCTTGCTCTCTAGTGGACTTGTACTAACATGAGGCAATATCTTGCAAGGGTGTCGTACTGTATTGTTAGACAGGTTGCACAGAAGTTGAAAAAGGGCAGCACCTCCTGTTATCCTATCCCAAATAGATGAGGTGGCTAAATTTCAACAGAGTTTGAAGCTCAGTATGTGAAAGCAGATACTATTTTATTTATTAATAAAATAAAGAATAATGGATATTGGAATGAGCAGGCAATATGATTTTTTTTATTTTGTATAATTTATCGTCTTATTTTTAATGATTTACGATTGCGTGTCTATTACATTTTTCTGGGAATTATTTTTCTCAATTTTTCTTGTAAATAATTTTCCTTATTTAATGTTATCCATACATTTTCTGAAACGGATTCTACATTTCAGGGTCCCAGGGCTGGGAACACCCACTTAGGGAAAACAATCCATCACAGGGCACACATAGAAATAAAGACAACCGCTCAAATGGGGCCAATTTCACCAATCCAGCTAGCTCATAAAAAAACCCATAGTCACCATTATTCTACTTTCACTTTTGCTGAATTTTACTGAATATACGTTTCTACTACATGTTCAGCATACCAACACACATGCTACATAACAAATACGCGTGCCACCAAACCAATAGGCGTGTGTGGCAAACAGTGGCGGGCAGCCTGGAGCCACACCCAGACCAGTGCTGATGCACGGGAAAGCCTTACGGCCTCAACCACAGCCAAGACATTGTCTGCATCACTCACCAATTAAGATACTTTCAAAGTGGGAGTCTGTTAGACTGAAAAGTCTGTGTTTTTGGCTCAGTATCAGTGGAGGGTTGTTTGTAGTTCGAATGGTTTAAAGTTTGAAAAGCTGTTAGGTTTGAGTATGTGTTGCTGAGTGGATCAAACCAATAGGGATGCACAACACGTAAACGTCCCCTCTTAAAATAAAGCCATTTACAAACCTGAATTATTGAAAGATATATATATAACACTAGGTGGCGCGCTATGTACATTATTTGCTCCGATAGAATTTGTATGACTGACGAGAAGAAAATTAACGGCTGTACAACAATAACCGATCTGTAGACTTGAACAGAAGTTAACTAATCCGTAACGTTTTATTACTATATTGCTGAGTCTTTGTTGCAGAGAAAACAACGTATTCATCGTCGCATCAAGTCACACTTGAATAAAAAATACTGTACTGCCAGTTGCAAATTCGCAAAAGGTGTCGTCAGTCAGTCTGCTAGACTTCGAAGTAATGTTATTAACTGTAAATATATCCCAATCTCTGAATGTCTTTAAAGAGGCAACTCGACAGATCTTTACACACCCCTTTAATGTCAATATAGTAAGCTTTGAAATTTGAACAAAACACATACTCCGTAGACTAATCTTCGTAAACTTGGCTTCATGAGCTAAAGCTGTCTTTGTCACACCTTCAGTCGTTGACTCCCCACCTGCCCTTACGGAGCTGACACTCCGACCGTGGATCTGCTTGGAAACAAACTGCGTCGGATCACATTTCAGCTCGCGATCGATGGTGAGTGTGAGCAGCACGCCGGGCCAGGGTGTCGCGTTGCTTGGGGGCAGAGTATCGACGCACGGCCGATCGCTATCACAGTCACACTTCCCCTCTTATCGGTACTTCTGCCCGACTGCCTGCTGAATAAAACATAGACCCTTCCTGCTGCGGCTCAATCGCCCCTATCAGGAGGGAAACTGACTTTCCGAAGTCTTGAAAAAATGGACGAAAAACAAGCGCACAAACTAAACCGGCGATTAGCAAACTTACCATTGGAAGGCGCTACCGATATTTTTAGCTACTGCTATTTAACCTAACGTTAACCTAACCTAATTAACCTAACGGGCAGATTTGAAGTAGAGTTTAGTTCATATCACTCAGCAGTACAACGAAAAGGAAACAGCACATCTTAACCCAAAACTATTCTAATTAGTAATTGGAAAAAGAAAGAAAAAAAATTAACAAGAGAACCGTCAAATCCAGCTCTCGAACATGTGATCTCTTTCAGCCCATCCCCTCCCTCTTTACACGAACACTTCCTAGAATGGAGCCTCACCTGAAAGTCATAAATCAGTGCTTACAAATCACCGTTTGCAGGTGTAGCAGCCCCCGAGGGAGATGTATGTATGTTTATGAGTTCATGGACAGATGTGCCATCAAAAAGCCCTAGGCCTGAAAGGTAAAACAGGGAGCTTAAGGCACACACTGTAGGACAAGGGTGAGAGGTAAGACGCAGGCGAGTCCAGACCCAAGGCCTCCCAGCAAGTATGAAGAACACCTGGATGGATCGTCTAGCCTGGGAACCGACCGCTGTCAACATGGCAACACTAGAGGGATTTTAGCTGTAATCTTTGTGAAAAGAGGAATGATTGCACAGTGGCTCAATTTCATGAGTCCTGTTGGTTATCACGACTAACCCATAAGAGATGTAAACTGCTAAGCGTGCACACTACAGAAACAACACAAAATGGAATGACAGAATGAAGCGACAAACTGGTCATGAACTAATATACTGAACTTACTAAATCATCAGCTACATTTACTGTACCTTTAAAAAGACCAACGGAAGGATGGTTTTACTCTTAAATCGACTGGCAATAGAAAAACACTGGAGTTAATACATTTTCTTATGAGATCTTTTTCCCAGGACAAAAACAGCTGTCAGAAATGAACATAAAACAGATAAGGCACAGAAACTGAAGCGACAGTCAGCACATCTGGACTCTTTAATAATGCATGACTCTTTAAACGGCAGTTTGTCGCGTATTGAACGCAGCCTCCTGTAATCAACACTGACACCCAAGCTGCTGTCAGGGGAAACGGGCAATACAGGGGTGGCGGGTGGGTGGGGGGGAGGAGCAGGAAGTTAAAGGAGTAAAAAGGAAGAGGCTGAGAGAAGTTAAACTCAATACACTTTTTCAGTCTTGGAACAACTTTCAAAAGTGAAGAGAAACGTTATCGATATAAACCTCGGAAATAATTTAATCAAATGGATAACTTTTCACGGAACACACCAGCAGTTAATTGAATGTGTCAGCAACATTAAAGGATAATAAAAACAAGCAATATTTCAAACGAAATTAATCAGATTTCATATAGGACTGTGAATGTTGTAACACACACCAGGAGCTTTGTGACTTTTGGCAAGATCACAAAAAAAATCCATAACCACAGTTTCTGCAAACAAAAGAAAGGATCAGAACAAGAACAGAACGGTCCTGGATTTTTTTCTTCCCAATTTTATTTAAAAAAACAAAACAAAAAAACTTCCTAACATGACTCATGTAAGCGGTTCTGTTCATTTCCCCGTTATGAGTGGGTTCCGCAGCACCACAATGACCGAGTCTCCTCGCAGGAACATCTTTGAGATGTACCGGTCTTTGTTTACAGGCTTAGACTTCTTCTTTCCCTTCCCACTCTTTGGCACCTCTGTCCACATTTCCTTCACGTTCTCCAGGACCATGTTGCAGTGCCTGCGTCGCAAGCAAACCAATACATGTACCATGAGCATAGTAACACTTTATTGTAATAAAAGCCAGTATATATATTAAATATTCCTAATTTAAGTATTACTTCTTATCAAGATTGACACACAAAAAAATTGGAAATTATATGCTGCAAAGTCCCATGATGGTAAATGAAAGATGTATGAAAGTCTCCAGCCCTACCTGTCAAAAGCCTTGACTCGACCAAGCAGTTTCTTGTTATTTCGGCAATTAACGAGAACTTGAGTGTTGTTTTTGACAGACTGTGTAAGCACAGACAACGGCCCGGTGTTAAACTCTTCTTCCTCTCGTTTCTGCAGCTCCTCCGGTGTCATCTCCGACTTAGGTTTGTTTAACAAGCTCCTGGTCAGATAAAATAACATTCACCCTTGATTACTAGATAATTATATGGAGCCATATAAGAATGTAAAATAGACGGGACGTAAGAACCTTTAATTGGTAATAATCGATCATTTTCTACTACTAATACTACGTATTGCTAACATTCAATAACATGACAAAACATTCAATATAGATTAATTATTTATAATACGGACACACATAAACTCACATGTCTGCGTTTTGACTGCGTTCTGTCTGGTAAAATCCACCTCGCTTTTGTTTCAGCCTTGCTTTCAAACGACGTTGCTTAGCGCCACAGTACGACTCATAACTGTTTCCGGGGTACCATGTGAGCGTTTGAAATTACACTTCCGGGCCGAGGAATTTCAGCGCGCTTTGTGGTTCTCAGACACGCAGCTTTGCACACACAGTATAAATCCCCAAAGCAGAATTAGGCTGGAAATATTAGAGCGGGTATGAGGTGCAGTGGGGGTAAAAAAGCACTGCTGGTGACTGCCAGTTTAGTGAGATGAAAAGAGATTTGTATCGGAGTTAGGGCTGAGACCCTGGGGATTGGTTTACTGGCACTAGACAACTAGGCGCCCAGGGGAGCACAGTCGCTCCACACTACCTTGACCTGTTATCATGTGGATAGCATTTTTACTAGAAACAGCGCTAATCCACAGTAGGATTAGTCCTAGCAGTGCTAATCAGCGGTAGGATGGCTGCTGATCCAAGTAACCAACGCCTTCGTGAGCAAGGACCCCTAAAAAAAATAAAAGATGGTCTCTTCTCTTTAATACATTAATAAAATTTAAGGTCTAAAAAAACCATACGAACTCCAGGGACTGGAAACTATCCAGTCTAGACAGGCAAGGGTGAGCATGCCTGCAACTGGAAATAACACCCTCCGGTCTCTATGCCTGTGTGGCATGCCTTTGGTGGAGCACAGGTCACCCATCTGGCCTGAAGCCTATGGAGAGACAGCAAGCCAAGTTATGTGGCTACCCTTGATTTATCGTCATCCCGGAGTGATTCACCATGTGCTATACAGGTGATTCACAGGTGGTGGCTTATTAGTAGTGCTTGACAAGGGCTTGTTATTTATTACACAAATTAACTGCAAACAGGATTGGGTTACTACTGCCATGGGGCATTCCAAATGTCTCATAAGCTTATTTTCCAACCTCTTTGCTTTCAGAATCTCCCTCTGTGTTTAAATAGTGTCCCTCTTTCAAACTAATAAAAACATTGTTATTAGGATCGCTTTTATTTTGTCCACTCGTTGGCACCTGATGCCTGAAGTTTGCTGTTATGCAAAGAGTTTCGTGTGCTGGCAGCCATCGTCATAACTGAAAGTAGGCACCACCTAATTCCCCATAAAGCGCCTTTGTCTGACAGGAGGCAGACGTCCAGAAACCTTTCCTTATCGGTGTCTTTGTCATTTCACTGTTTTTATTAAGGATGTGTGTATGAACCACAGAAAGGTGAGGGAAAGTTCATCAGGCAGTGATGTCATGTGCAAGTGTAACAGTAGAGGCAGATCAATGAGGTCACTCTCACTGTGATGGAAATCTTCCTCGTCTTACAGGCTCTCTCACAACTCCCTATAACACACACACACACACACACACTCACACACACACACACACATATCAAATCTCTACAAAGTCTGCTTTGAAGTTTCAACCTGGATGTACATTTACATCAGCACCTACTGACAAGAACTACTATT
The DNA here is from genome assembly GCA_025775045.1 of Hiodon tergisus. Lineage (NCBI taxonomy): Eukaryota > Metazoa > Chordata > Actinopteri > Hiodontiformes > Hiodontidae > Hiodon > Hiodon tergisus. The sequence goes on from JAOVYW010005476.1 coordinate 11,979, forward strand.
TGGTCTGGACACCGCCAGCATTCCACTTCCACTCACAAGAGAAATCGGTTAAGGCAATAAGACAGATTGTCGAGTCAACCACACTCCTATCTGTCAATAAAACGATGTGTCTTGACCTTACCCTGGTGTAGTCATTTTTATATTTTTATGTATTTATCATATATATCTATATATATCTATCTATCTATATATATATATATATATATATATATATATACAGTGCCTTGCAAAAGTATTCACCCCCCTTGGCTTTTTACCTATT
>JAOVYW010005479.1:0-12234 GCA_025775045.1 Hiodon tergisus
CCCCCCCCCCCCCCCCCCCCCCCCCCCCCCCCCCCCCCCCCCCCCCCCCCCCCCCCCCCCCCGTCTGAATTTAAATTAGAGCAAGTACTGTACGTGAGTTGAATTTTGCTGTATAACATGCTGTAATTTTACTTTAACTATTAACATATTCAAATTTTGTATCTGCACTAACTATAATTTAAATCACAGGCTTCAGACTAAGCTTTAAATACAACGTATTGCAAAATTTAGTTTCCTTATGAATGTTTACGATTTGAAACATTTGTACTCAAAAGAAGGCATTTCCCATTAACCATTGGAATAATTAAACTACCGTGTACAATGTCTGCTATGCAGATGGCGAAATGTGATACATACGTAATATCGTATAAAGGGCACATTTAATTTTTTTTACTAAGAATAAAAATGATGTTAGATTTTCATTGACAATGCCGAATGTATTTCTTAATTTTCAGTCCTGCTATGTTAGGACTGAGATTGTGATTTTGGTGTGGGCCAATGTGGGGAGGAAGCCAGCGTTGGTAAGATCTCTGGGCGCATGAAGGATGCAGAAAAAGCATACCTATTAAAAAACAAACAAAAAAAAAACGCTTCGACAAAAATAACTTTGAGATATTGACAAGTAAAAATACTGTCATATACGTGTTAAATTAATGAAAATATGAACAATAAAAAAAATAAAAACAAAGTACACCGCTGAATACTGTAAAATGAAACATTCATTACTTGGTGATACCATATACAACTCCCTGATAGTGTTCTCTGATTTCTAGTAATGTTTCAGTATCCATCACTATCAATCAATAGTCTGTATACAAGCCACTATAGCACAGGTCATCTACCCTAAAAATGAAAACTATTCATTAGATTCAACATACCAGTTTGCATCTACTTTCACTGCACTCAGAAGTTCCATTCATTTATGTAATGTATTCTCTCTGTTTGCAAACATTTATGAGAATTATGATGAATAGAAATTCAGAATGCCTACTGGTCTTGAGGACCATTGAGAGCAGATATGTTTGTCTTTTTTAATGAACAAGCATGACCAATTGTGACCCTAGTGCTGAGTGTTTAGTACAACGATCAAAAGCCAATGAAAGGGTGAACCCGCTGACATGGCAACACGAAAGGGTCAACTTTCACGATTTTCACTAGACTGCAAAAATGATTGCTGACTTATAAAAGCTTTTCAACTTTTCTCCATCAACATACAGCACTCATATTTCACCTCTGCTCCACCATGCAAAGACTTTGAAACGCAAATCACGAAGCACTTAGACTTGTCCTATTAAGGTGTTTCAGTTAGGGTTCTGCAAGTATACAGGGCCAAAAAGACAAATTATTTCAATAGACTTAAAAGTGTGTGTATGGCTGTACCATAAGCGCTTACTTCTCAGTGGCAAACTAAAGCTAATGGGTTTTTGGAGGTTAAATGGAGGCTGGTGGCAGGCCGATCCCCGTTGGGCTGAGAAGTGCCTGACACTTGAGTGGGGGATATTTGTGCTGAGTGACTTTCTACCACCCAGGTACGTGTGAGGAAGTGGTCAAGTTAATGGGTCCGACTGATTTCTGATCCCCTCTATTAGGTGGGCTGAGGCCTTGGCTTAATTCGTCCACTGATAATACACCTCTAGATGGGATTTAGGTTTCTGTTGTTCATGGATTGCTCCCCATAGTACTTGTCACCGATGGGAAGCCGTATCTAGGCTCTACAATCACTCGTCATACAGCACAAATGCCGCTATGCTATTATGCTCCTACTTGAATGCAGATAGTGATGGTTGTCAAAATTGGCTTGTAACAGTTCATTAAACACCGACTGGAGCACAGTCAAAAATATTAGCATAAATTTCAGGGCTGTCATGAAGGGTGGCTCAATAATGTTGTTGGAGTTGCGCCTCTTGTATCACTTTCCACACAGCCGATTTAGGTCATATGGCTGTGACACCTGTTACCTTTACGCAGGTGCACGTGTCACTGGAAGACGTCTCAACTCCCATCAGTTTGTCGAGAAACAATCACAATGCCTTCCATACCAAGACACTGGAAACTCCTCCTGAAAAACAAGACAAAGTGCTGTCAAAAAAAAAAAAAAAAAAACCTTCATCCAATTCAAGAACAATATTTTTGCAATGCCGCCCCGTCTGTCAACATTATCTATCATCTTAGAGTTATATATAATTAACAGGTCAACGTTAGGTGACCCCTGGTCCTCAGATATCTCCTCCTGGACTGTACTGTTGTTAGCTGACCTGTGTTTCCACTCCTTTCCCCTGTAATGTTTATGATTCAGCCCCTCCATACACCATAGTCTGTTGTCTCTCCCTTCGTAAGGCTGTGTGCCTAGAGTGTGCCGAGAGTTGAAGAAAAATTAAAATGGTGAGAGGCTTAGCTGTGCCGATCATAGTGCCCGTAAATTATTTGAGGACCCATTCTTACCAGGACTGATAAGAGTCTTATTGAAGAACAGAACATCAAATGACCCAGATGATCACCCAGAAGCCGCTAATTAGGGAGTGACAAAGGGCCTACAAAGGGACTCAGGTTGAAAGTTAGTATGGATGTAATTAACACTGACAACTCTGACACTGTCTGTCTTGTTGATATCGTCTTACAATTTGAAGATGTCAAATGATCTTACAGAACAAATATGGAATACAGCATTCGTCAGAATATCACACACATGGATGTATATATACAATTGCTCAATGAAAGAACAAATTCACGCATATGTAGCCTATGTATTTTGGCCCCCAGGACTCCTGAGTAAGAACCGAACCTGAGTTCCTTCTTCGTTGCACATGAGACTACACAATCTACATACATAGTGCCTTTTATTTTAGCTTTTATTTGAAGGTGTCTGTATACATATTGGTTTCAACATTTAGACATAAAACTTTTCACACATAGTTCCCCTATTTTAGGGCACTAAAAGTATTGGGAAAGATTATTATAATTTCCAGATCAAACAAACATGTTTAGTATTTGGTTGCCAACACTTTGCATGCAAGAACTGCCAGAAGTATGCAACACATCGGCCCCACCAGAGGCTGAAGTGAGCTAGTTCCAGTGGTAGCCATACATGTCCAAGCCACAACACCCCCTCCACCACATTTTACAGGTGGCTTTTCTAATTACTGTCTCATCGGTCCACAATAGTTCCTTACAGAACTTTGCAGTTCTTTTAGGTAATTCTGTATTGAGGCTTCTCCGGATAGTAATGTCTGACACATCCATGCCTACATCCTAGGTGTTTCAGATTTGGCAGGCATTAGTTTTTCTTTTATTTCATAATTATGGTGAGCATTCTCCAGTCATCCTCTGCAGAGGTATTCCTTGGCCTACCTGAACATTTTGAGCTTCTACTGAGCTCATCACTGCAAAAGCCTAAGGTTTTGTTTGTTTCTGATTTTTCTTTCAGATTTTTAAGCCTCAAAATGGCTTCCATGACTTTCACCTCTTTGGTTTTTATGTTGACAGACACCCATTGCAGACTCCTAGAATCAAGAGTTAACATTGAGAGCTCTCTTATGCCCTCAAAAATAATGTGACAGAACACACCTAACTAACCAGAAACACCTGCCAAGTCAATTGTCCCAATACTTTTGGTGTCATGAAATACGAGGACTACGTATATAAGTGCTGACGTGTCTAAATGGTGAAACCAATATGTACACAAATACCCTCAAATAAAAGCTGAGAGTCTATACGTTAACCTCATAGTAATTGTTTGATTTAAAATCCAAACTTTTGAAAGTATAAAACCAAAAAAATAAAAATACTTGAAGTTCCCAATACTTACAAAGGGTGCTATATATTACTTACATATAGACATGGCAGAAAAAGAACCAAGGATAACTTCCAAAGAGATAAAAGTTGAAATCCTGATCGCACCACCTGTCGCTTTCTGGGCAAAAGGGGCTTCCATGGAAGAAGACCAAGGAGGACTCCACTTTTGAAAGAAAAAAATAAAAAAGCCAGACAAAAATTTGCTTAAATGCAAATTGACAAGCCACAATCCTTCTGGGAGAATGTCCTTTGGACAGACAAGTTTTTTTTTTTTGGACAGACAAGAGCTTTTTGGCAAGTCACATCCGCTCTATGTTTGTAGACGAAAACATGAAGCTTTCAAAGAAAAGAATACCATACCTACATTGAAACATGGAGGCTCGGTTATGTTTTGTTTGTTTTGTTTATGGTTGTGTTTTGCAGTCTGGAGAAGGCACCCATTAAACCTGAGACACCTGGAGCAGTTTGCTCAGGAAGAGTGGGCCAAAGTACCTGTTCACAGGTTCCGAAGTCTCATTAAGAGTTACAGAATACGCTTGATTGCAGTGATTGCCTCTAAAGGTTGTTCAACAAAATATTAGGTTGAGGGTCCCATCATTTTTGTCCATGCCATTTTCATTTGTTTTATTATTACAAAAACAAAATCAAGTAAAGTCTGATTTCTATTCATGATGGAATAAACAATGTTGGATGCCAATTACTTGTCAGTTTCAAGTTATTTCTGAGGAAATGGCACATTCTTTGTCTTTTGTGGAGGGGTAACAACAAATTTGGCCACGTATGTATGCTTATCATATCCACAATCTATTATACACTAAATGGACAAAAGTATTGGGACAACTACACATTACACCTACAGGAGATTTTATGACATCCCATTGTAATCCATAGGCATTAATATTGAGTTGGTCCCCCCTTTGCAGCTATAACAGCTTCTACTCATCTAGGAAGGCTTTCTACAAGATTTTGGAGTGTGTCTGTTGGAATTTTTGGCCATTCTTCCAGAAGAGCATTTGTGAGGTCAGACACTGATGTTGGAGGAGAGGACCTGGCTCTCAATCTCCATTCTAGTTCATCCCAAAGGTGTTCGATAGGGTTGAGGTCAGAGCTCTGTGAGGGCCAGTCAAGTTCTTCACCAAACTCATCCAACCACGCCTTTATGGACCTTGCTTTGTGCACTGGGGCAGAGTCATGCTGGGACAGAAAAGGGCCTTCCCAAAACTTTTTCCACAAAGTTGGAAGCCTAGAATTTTCCAAAATGTTTTGGTAAGCTGAGACATTAACATTTCCCTTCAGTGGAACTAAGGCCAACCCCAGAAAAACAACCCCATAGCATTATTCCTCCTCCACCAAACTTTACAGTTGCCACTAAGCAGTCAAGCAGGAAATGTTCTCCTGGTATTCGCCAAACCCAGACTTGTCCATCAGACTGGCAGATAGAGAAGCGTGATTCATCACTCCACAGAACAGTTTCCACTACTCCAGAGTCCAGTGGCGGCGTGCTTTATACCACTCCATCCGACGCTTGGCATTGTGGTTGCTGATGTAAAGCTTGCATACAGCAACTCAACCATGGAAACCAATGCCATGAAACTCCTGCCGCACAGTTTTTGTTCTGATATTAATGCCAGAGGAAGTTTGGAACTCAGCAGTTATTGAGTCAGCAGAGCTTTTACGCGCTACGCGCCTTAGCACTCGGCGACCCCACTCTGTAACTTTACGTGGTCTGCGTTGCTGTGGTTCCTAAACGCTTCCACTTTGCAATAATACCACTTACAGTTGATCGTGGAATATCTAGGAGGGAAGAAATTTCACAAGCTGACTTGTTGCAATGGTAGTATCACGCTCAAATTCAGTGAGCTGTTTAGAACGACCTATTCTTTCACAAATGTTTGTAAAGGCAGACTTCCTGGCTAGGCGCTTGGGCTCTGTGGCAATGGGATGAATGAAACACCTGAATTCAATGATTAAGAGGTGTGGCCCAATACTTTTGTCCATATAGTGTATGTACACATGCGTCAATACACATTCAAGTGTAAATTAATTAAATGGTTTAATAAATACCCTTTGCCTAAAAACAATGACATGTCTCACCTTCAAAGTTTCGTATTTAGATAGAAATTTAAATGAAAATGAATATGTGATGTCATTTGGCAGCTTGCTCCTATTTGTCACACAAACAGCGGACCATTTGTCTCTGTGTGGTATACTCTGTGATTGTTGTCTTTGGCTGATAGGAAGTTTATCTTCTACCAGATGTCTACCATAAAGTTAATAGAGAATTGTTTTTTTTCAAGCCAGTGTTAGTTATTATGATGCTTGGTCTAAATTCAGTGCATTATTCTTATGAGTGAGGAAAAGTTATTTTTCTTCACGCAGACTCACTTCTGCAGTCTGGCAGTTAACTTAAAAAAATTATTTAAGAAATAACAGAAAGACATTGGCATTTAGGGGCAGCACGGTGGCGCGGTGGTTAGCACTGCTGCCTCTGTCCTGGGTTCGAGTCCTGGCTTGGGGTGTCTTTATCCCTGTCTTTGTCCGCGTGGGTTTCTGCCGGGCATCCCGTCCTGGGTGTATCCCTGCCTTGCACCCTATGCCTGCCGGGATTGGCTCCGGTGTCCCTGACCAGGATAAGCGGTTTTCAAAATGGATGGATGGACATTAGTATTTACATAGATTGCAAAAAAATACACCCTATAGTCAGTTTTGAAATAAGAGTTGGCTGAAAGTTCATACCTCCACCACACAGTTCCCAAAATACGGAGTGCCGAATTTAGTGTTTCATTTCCATAAGGAGGAAAACCCAAATTCAGCCATCCTCATTCTCGTCACGTCAATTAACAGTTTGCTACGTGAGACAACCCTGGGGCGCCAGGACGGCATATGCGGCAGAAGCCGCACCCCCCTCAAGCTAGGGGGCAGGTTCTTGAGGGGCGGTACATTCTCTCCCCAGCAATCGCCGGCACCGCTGACACGCATCGGAATTTGTGTTGCGTTTTCTGACGCAAGGGTGCCGATTAAAAAACCATGCTCATATTCCGAGCTTACCCGAGCGATTCTTGTGTTCCTCTCTCCGTTGTCACATACGGAATTAAAATAATAGAATAATAATATAACAATAAAAATATTAATGTTTTTAATCCAACAAGTATATTATGTGTTCTCTTTATAATCTTAAACTGTTTTTATCCTTTTAACAAAATTACAATATAAAAAAATACAATTTATGATCATGTATGGAAGTTACTGCCTCTAGAAAACAAAAATTCAACTATGAGAGTGGGTAAAAGCAAATACTTTGAAAAGCTTGATTTCAAATGGATAAGAGATAGCACACAGATGGTTTTATTTCTTGGAGACTCAAATAATTCAGTGTTTACTCAGGGATAAACACCCCTCCGCTTCTTGAAAAAATAAACGTATTGTGGAAGTCAAGGTGGCCATGCTTTTGTTAGGCTTTTTTTTATTGATAGGAGGATTGGCTTATTTGTATGTGTACTTATACATGTACAGGTGAGCCATAGCAAGGTAACACTGCAGCTTCATGTTCTCACCCTGAACATTTTCCTCCCAATTCCCAAAGACCAACTGCCACACTTGAATTGACTAGAGATTCTACGTTGCCCCTTTCGTTAAATACTCACGTAATCTTCCACAGCCTAGGTCCTCTGCTCGGGTTGCAGAAAGTCATAAACTCACATTGAGTCACTAATTCAAATGCAGCTAACAAGTCACATGCATCCAATAAATCAAACTAAATTCAACCATGCAGACACTATATCACTATATCACTATATCACTATACAGTCAATTATAGTCTTCAAATCAGCTACTAAAACCAATAGCTACTAAATCACAATCACCAAATCACATACAGTCACCAAATCACATGCAATCAATAAATCACATACAGCCACTAAATCGCGTACTTTCACCAAAAAAAATTTCTCCCTAGAGCCCAACCTGGAGATATGAGTAAAGCTGGGTTATTAACCCATGCTTTGATTCTCAAGTAGCCTCATTGAGTAAAGTTATTTTATTAAGGTGTCTCTGAGTGTTCCGCGTCAATCTAATAAACCACAGTAAGTCTTTTTAGCCTTTTAAAATCAAGCAGTAAAACAGAAGTTGCAGACCAATTACATTTTCATAATCCTAATGATAATAATAGTAGTATTGACAATAAAGTGAAAAGTGTTGACTGTAAGGTTTTAATGACACTGATTTGGGGCAACTAGTGGGATGCTAGTTAACTAAAATAGGCCTGCAACAAATATTCTTGGGTCTGGTGACCAAGCAGTCGGTAGTATTCAGCCTTGGATACAAAATTACTGATGTATATATACAGTAAGGTGCTAAAGTCGTAGGCCCATGAGAAAAAAATATGTTAAGTGAATAATGAAATGCAAAGTTTCTAAATATAAAAAAAAAACAAAAAAAATTCAAAACAAACACCAAAAAATAAATAAAAATGGGGGGGAATATTTCTTGTGATCACCCTTTGCCTTTTATACTGCATTAATTATCTTGTGTGCAGTTGTGCAGTTTTATTAGACAATCGGCAGGTAGATTGTTCTTAGCATCTTGGAGAACTTGTCACAGTACTTCTACAGACTTTTTGTCTGCCTTGCTTCTGTCTTTCACAGACAGCCAGCCTCAATGATGTAGAGATCAGGGCTCTGTGGAGACCATACCATCTGTGGTGGAATTCCTTGTTCTTCTTTCAGAAATCCGTAAAGTAACTATATGTAGTTTTTTAAACCCTCACGAGAATGCTATTAACATTTTTTTCTTATTTTTACTCCTTACAGACTATATTTAACCGGGGTATACGGACGACAGATGCGGCTAAAGCCACACCCCCCTCAAGCTAGGGGGCAGGTCTTTGGGGGCGGTACGTTCCCTCTCCAGCAATCGCCGGTGCAGCTGACAGGCATCAGCTGATTGGGGGAAGGAAAGGACAAAAGCCGGCAGCTACGAGTGGAAGACGTTGGTGCCAGGGAGGCTACAGACGCAAGCTGAATGCTGGCAGCGAGCGAGCGAGCGCCAACGCCAATGCTAACTAAGTGTGCTCTGTGTTTCAGGTCTGGCTGGCGACAGGAGAGTGAGACCCCGCAGAATCCCTCGAACGAAGAGGACAAGATTCCTTTTTTGCCAACGTCTGTCGTACTTATATTATACCCCGATCTGGGAGGATTTTGAGTTGCGATTTTTGTTTTAATAAAGAACTGGGCTCGAGTACGAGCAACCCGAACCTTTTCTAAGTGCCTTCCTCTCTCTGTTGCGTGCGGCGCAGCAAGTTCGCCCCATGGTTGTCATACCACTCATCGTCAAACACAATTTGCAACCATTTTATGCAGCAATGGACATAATGTTATATTTTTATTTATGTTATTTATATTATTTAATTGTTTTCTAGAATTTCACACATATTTAGTTTGTCTTGCTTTCAATGTCAAAGGGACAGACAGATATTAAGTTATCATAATATATGATAATAATATCTACTGTACTCTGGGTCAAACTGACTGTAGCAGTATATAACACTGCTGTGGCATGGTAGTCCCGAATCATGGTGGGTTTCTTGTCCTCCATTGTACTCACAACATCATCCTCATGCATCGTGCTCATCAGGACCACATTCTTGTGTGTTTGAGGTGAGTATGATGTTTGTGAAGGTGAACATGGAGATGAGAGGGGTTTTGCCTGGGAAGTTCTATCTTGTTCTTTCTGACAGTTCCCAGCATGGTCCCTTTCCTCTTGAGAAACTCCTGTCCAAGGTTGTAGGTGGAGGAACTGACATGTGTGACGTTGTGACCCTTTGACCTTGAGTGATGTCCAACATCATTAAGATTAATTGGTTCTTCTCTGAGGCTTCTCCAGACATGTTCCAGGCATAGCTGGATTGGGTATTTAATGCCTCTCTTTTTTGTTCCACATTTTGTTTACCTGCTCGGTATGTAGTATTGTCCACATTGACATTAGGCCTAGTATTAAACATGAGTGGTTTATTCCGCACATCCCAGAGTGTGTTTGTGCACATGCACGCAGGAGCAAATCTCCCCCAACAGCGAAGCAAATTAGTTACCACTAGGGATGACCCGAATATACAAGTATCCGGTACGGATAATGTACTTTTTATGAGAACAAGTATGATTCAAGTAAAATGTGTCAATATCCATACTCGGAAAATCCTCATTGTGAGAGCTCCTCCCCTATTGTCCCCTTGGCAATATGATAAAAATGAGTGTGAGACCAGAGGGATTTTTCAAATATGTGTGTGGGTGTGTGTGTCTGGATGCATGCACAGTGCACGTGTGTGTTTGTGGAAGAAAGAGAGCTTTTCCTACAGAAGTATATTTTTTGTGTATGAATGCACACATATGACATGTTTCCTCTGATAATTAAATATTTATGTTAAGTTAACTCTTATGTTTCTCTTGGTGTAAATGCAAAAGTTAAGAAACCATTTTAAAATGTAAGACACGAGAAGGTGTGTGTTACTGCTGTTATTGGCATGGCTGTGTTACCAATGGCAGACCACCATATATCCTGCCTTGGCCGTATCATATACAAAAGCTTTTACAGAATGGAAGCTATTTTTTAATTTAAACAGCAAGAAATACAAGAAGCATATGTATATGTGAATTCTATGTAAATTATTCAGGTTTTCATTTTCCGGACTCATTCTATTGCAATACATATTCCCATTGTAAGGGCAATACAAATTTACATAATATAGTTTTTTATTTGATATTGTTTTTTATTTGATTACATTCACTCATTCACCCAAAAAAAGATTAAATTATTGACAATTATTCATACAATGGCAATGATTTTATAGTAATGTTTAAGTATGAATTTGAAAAATTCTGTTTAGTGTAATGTGTGTGACCCACAGAATGTGACAGGAAAAATCATCACATTGCTGGTTTTATTATATTAAGTGAGAGAGAACTGCGTTCAGCTGTAATTCCTCATTTCACATGCTTCAATTTCTCTGCAAAATTGAATTGACTCACCTAGTTCAAGGATTCTCCACCTTTTCCCATTTTACTGAGAGAAAACATTATTACATTTGGTGCTAAACTGTGATCAGAGTATTGATAGTTTATTAAATATATTGTAGTGTCTCCTGTCCTGCGATGGACTGTAAGTGGCAGGGAAATCCTATCTTGGGTGTACCTAATTCCTTGTGTCAACAGGGTGATGCACCAGTGCTCCATGACCCCAGTTATGAATAAGCATTTATTGTTTTTTAAATATTAAAAAAAAAAATGTTTCCAGAGAATTCTGACAACATACAGCAAAAAAGTGAAATAATCTATAAAAGCAGGAGTTGAACTCTGGATAATATCACAGTATGATTTTTGGAGTCAGTCTTTCAAGTCACATCCTATTGCAAAAACCAACCCTAGTTTGTTAACGAAGAAGGGTTCCTACTGCCCCGCTAATATGATTTACCTGCCAAGGACTAATTTCAACATATAGCCTACTTTCCACAAGACAATGCATTTAAGTAAATCACTACCCCAATGTACTTCTTAGTTTGTAAAATATTATAGACATTTTCTTCTGTGAGAGTGAATTATATTGTAATACTATTATACGGGTAACTAAAGAAATATAAATCATTCAAGGCGAAAAGCAGCCATGGTTTTAGGGGTGGGGGGGTTGAAGCACTTTGCACCAACTGTACAGCTTCGGACTTGGTGCTTAGTGCTTTTTACAGGGGTCTCAAAGCAGTTCAGGGCCAGGGTCCATCCTGTGATACAGAAGCTTGAATGAGGACAGAAGACGTGCTCCCCCGAGGGCAGTGCTGAGATCCTGCTTGCAGGAGAGGTGGGAGGGGGGTTGAATTAATTTAAAAATGGATAATAAAGGAATGATGTTGGGGCTTTGTGGACCGAAGTCAAACCATTGAGTGGTTCATATAACTTATAGCCCCAGGGGGCTTTGTCATGCATCGTTTGGCATGACAAAATGCAAGGATGAAAAAGTGGCTAGATGAGTGATGGTGTGACATACATATATTGACATTAACATCACGGAATAGATTGCTGTTTTGTTTCACGTGAAAGGTCATATTCTATACTGAATAATAAACTGAATGCATATAGATAGTGTAATCCGGTTGAAATTATTTATATAATATATATAAGTTTGAATAAATAATTTCATAGTTTAATAAATAACCGTTTAAAAGTTAAGGTTTTGGGAATTTATTTTATTTTTCAAAGGTTCGGGAATGAGCCAATCGCCTTTGAGTTGAAAGGTAAAGGAAGTGGAAAAAGGGAGGGAAATGAGAGAGGAGAAACGAAAGAGAAAAATTGGGAGAAGCTCGCGGACGGTTGTATGAGAAATGATATTAAAGTTACTGTAATGCACCAGTTTAGTGAGAGTGTTAACTCAGGACTCTTATACGAAACATTAATGGTGATAGTT
>JAOVYW010005483.1:0-12230 GCA_025775045.1 Hiodon tergisus
ATATATTTTTTTTTTTTTTTCAAATCCCCATAAAGGATGTTTGATAGCTATTGGCTTGGTTGCATGTGGAAAGGACGTAGGACAGTGAAGTTTTTTATTATTATTTTCAATTTGGTGTCTCATTTTCAATTCCTGTTCATACTTCCTTCTCATGGAAAGTAATACTTTTCACAGTGTTGTCAGCTCTCTGTCTTTGTGGCTGGCACCCAACTCTGGGATCAAAGTATGTTTATCTATTTATTTAATAAAACCTTGACTTGCAGACCGCAAACATTTTGTAGAATGTCTCCTAGTTACACTGCCCAAATAGCCCATAAATTAGTAATTTACTAATGTAGTTGTAAATAGGCTGGATTTTGCTAAGAATTGTAGACTTCATATAAAAGAAGGGTACCTAACACTTTTAAAAAATGGTGTCATAGTTTGGCTCATTACTTATCTTATGTACTGATTACTATAATAATATTATATATATATATATTATATTAATATAAATAATACTCTAATACCTTTAGCCCTCTGTCCATATTGTTTTTAATCTCTTACTTTTCTATGGCTAGAAAGAGCTGTTCACAACCTTCCATCACAGTTTGAAGACTAAGCTCTTTGACTGTACCTGGCACCCCCAAAGTCCTATTCATAGTGAAATTTCACATCTGGACTATCAGTGGAATATCAGTGTACCAACGGCTTGGATGTAAATCAAATTTTTCAGTTTGCACAGACTTTATTTCAGATTTTTACTGTCAGCAGTGTCATTTTGATTTGTATGACCACTGTGCAATATATAACAATGGCATAGTACGAGAAACATCATTTGTAAATTGTGTTTTGTAATCCAGAGTTGTTCCCATTGGTTCTCAACAGTATTATACTGGATAAGTAAACTATATGGACAAATGTATTGGGACACCTACACATTACACCTACAGGGCTTTTATGACATCCCATTCTAAATCCATTGGTGTGTCTATTGGAATTTTTGCCCATTCTTCCAGAAGAGCATTTGTGAGGTCAGACACTGATGTTGGACGAGAGGGCCTGGCTCACAATCTCCGTTTAGTTCACCCCAAGGTGTTCGATAGGGTTGAGGTCAGGGCTCGGTGCGGGCCAGTCAAGTTCTTCCACACTAAACTCATCCAACGATGCCTTTATGGACCTTGCTTTGGGCATTGGGGCAGAGTCAGGCTGGAACAGAAAAGGACCTTCCCCAAACTGTTTCCACAAATTTTTAAAATGTCTTGGCATCAACATTTCCCTTCAGTGGAACTAAAGCCAACCCCAGAAAAACAACCCCATAGCATTATCCCTCCTCCACCAAACTTTACAGTTGGTAGAATGCAGTCAGGCAGGAAATGTTCTCCAGGCATTCACCAAACCCAGACTCGTCCATCAGAATACTAGATAGAGAAGTGTGATTTGTCACTCCACAGAACACGTTTCCAGTACTCAGGGTCCAGTGCGGCGTGCTTAACACCACTCCATCTGATACTTGGCATTGTGCTTAGTGATGTAAGGCTTGCATACAGCTGCTTGACCATGGAAACCCATGCCATGAAGCTCCTGGCGCACAGTTTTTGTGCTGATGTTAATGCCAGAGGAGATTTGGAACTCTGCAGTTATTGAGTCAGCAGAACGTTGGCGACTTTTATGCACTATGCGCCTCAGCACTCAGCGACCCCGCTCTATAACTTTACGTGGTCTGCCACTTTGTGGCTGAGTTGCTGTGGTTCCTAAACACTTCCACTTTGCAATAATACCACTTACAGTTGATCGTGGAAAATCTAGGAGGGAAGAAATTTCACAAACTGACTTGCAACGATTGCATCCTATTACAGTACCATGCTCGAATTAAGTGAGCTCTTTAGAACGAACCATTCTTTCACAAATGTTTGTAAAGTCAGACTGCATGGCTAGGTGCTTGATTTTATACACTTGTGGCAATGGGTCTGAATGAAACACCTGAATTCAATGATTAAGAGGCGTGGCCCAATACTTTTGTCCAAATAGTGTATATCTTCTATATCAATAAAATAAAAAAATTAATAAAATGCTGGGCTTTAACCACACTGCTACAAAATGCAGAGAAACATTTGAGGACAAAAAACAAACCAAAAATCTACACTGAACCAACACTAAAACCAAGGATATTGCAAGTGTAATTGTGTTCTCAGTGTCGGTGCAGACGCGTGATATGAATGCAAAGTTATCTTGGTGCACTTCTCTCTACACTTGCAGTGTTGAAAGAGAATCAATCTGCGGATGTTTCCCCAGAAAATCTTGGTACACTTACAAGTGTTCCCAGTATGAAAAAATAAGATTATAGCCAAACTGAACCCGTTTCTATCAACACATTCTGGCTGTCTTTTGTGTTCTCACACTGCCCCCAAGTGTTAAACTCTGGTGTGAACTGACTTTTTTAGGGGGAGTGAGAATCCGACAAGAAAAGACAACTAGAAGAGAGATGGAGAGGCATAGATAGGTAGATATAGTAACTATATCATAAGCCTTTGCCTTCTTTTTTAACCTCTGGATATACTTTGCAAAAAACAACAACAACATAAATTTAGATTATACACCGCCAGCACTAATTACTACAATATGAGCCTGACAGAGGGGACACCTTTTAAATATTTAACTGGTACAGTTGAAGGTATATAGTTACAAATAATTGGCAAATTGCGTGATTAAGATGGAATTTAAGACACAAGAAACTAATAATTTATAAGACATTTGATCTATTCGGGTGACTCCATAAGCGACTTTAAACTTACTTTCAAAAGATCCCAAGGCACTTATTGCAAGGGCTTTAACATGCTCTGGACCTAATCAAATCCTTAATCTGGAATTCTGGCCCAGCTGAAATGTTTAATTAAATGCATGTTGAGGGTCCTGGTGTAAAATATTCTGCTTCGCATTACCCCGGTGGGCATTGAGCATCGGTGGTAGATGACTGATCCTGGTTATGGTACACCGTCAGAGTGTATGTTGTGTAAACTGCAAAAACACGTTTTTACTGGGGGGAAAAAGAAAAAAAAAGATTGATATAAATTGTCCATACATGAGAGATCTTGAGAGATTGTTCTATGAGTGCTATTTCTGTAGTATGGATGCCCGATGTGCCAGATGTACTCTCACAGCCATCTGCAGATGACATAATAAATCATTCTTCTTATTCTTATAGTAGCTTTTGATTCAGTTTTCCATAAAATCCTCTTAAATCGTATGGAAAGATTCCTTGGTATTACAAGCATATTCCTTTAGGTCACACTTATCTGACAGCAGTTTGTCTCAGTTGGTAGTCTTTTATGGGGTCCCTCAGGGCTCTGTCCTGGGGCCATTGTTATTACTTATATATATATGCTCTTCCTTGGCCAGATAACATGAAAGAAGCTGAAATTTCCGTACTATGCAGATGAGACCAAGATCTATGTCAACATCAAACTATACCGCCCATACCGTTACATTCCCCAAAATCCAACTTAAGTACACCTCAATGAATTTTAAGACAATTCCTTAACTTCCTTTAGGAGTAAAGCTAACCATGAGTTCGTAAACTTCCATTTAGTTCAAAGGATAATATTTTTTGATAGTTTTTTGAAGTTTGCTTTTTGGAAAATATTTCTTAGATTAATTTTACGAGATATGAAAGCAATTTGTCTTACAGTAAATGGAAAGAAGAGAGTATAACTGTGCAATATAATGTCTCCATAAAGATGCTGAATGAAATTACCTAGTACCCTAGAGTCATTGTAACCGTTCTGTGAATCTCTCAATTTCCGACTAATGTCAAATAGTCCCCACAGCTTTTCACCTCTGAGAAAGTGTTCCTTTTGCCCATTTAAAGAAAGAAACGATTTCAGGGATCTACTCTCCTGCGTGATTTGATTTCCCTTTTAGCTTTCCACTGACCCCATATTGAAACATTGTGCAGGTATCCATCCATTGTCTTGTTTTGAGAGGCGGGATAAAACTTCAGTAGAATCAGTCCAGCGCTTTCCATTGTAAACTTTCTTTTTAAATTGAACCTGCAGGCGTCTAGGAAGCCAATACGAGAAAATTGTTTGCAACAAGACCAGTGAAGCCCTGCCGATTGTCTTACACCTGGCAGGGCTGCACAATTGTGCACTGCCACTGTGCTCTCCTAGTCACAATTGGCTAATGACATGAGCTATGTTTCAAACTAGCAAACTCCACTTCATCGGGCTCAATTCTGCACTTAGGGGAGTGCCTTTAGTGACTGAGACAGTTGGAAGGCTGTTGTAATGGCAAACTTGAACAACTACGCAGGGTGTGTATGGGGCAAACTAGAAAATGTGAATAAAATTTATTTGAAAAGCCTTTCACATGTGTTTCATGGATTGAGCATATTTTAAAGTTTTCCTTTTGGGGTATTCAACAGCAAACACAAACCCGTGACTGTACATTATTCACTCTTAATTTGTCATTGACTACTGTTCCGTTACCCTCCACGACGCAATAGACTGCAGTCTAAAATTTTGACAGGATCAAATTGTATTTTATGCTGAAATCTAAAATTGAAAAGAATTCACTCAAATGTTTTGATACATATGAAAAGAGATGGTGAAGAAAGAAGGCAAAACCAGAGTAGGCAGAGTACAATGTAAAGGGATAAATGAGTTTGATCCTTATTTTCAGGATTCATGGAACACACATTGGTCAAATAAAAAGTTAATAACAATGTCTATAACACACAAATAATTGTTGTTACAGTTTTGTCTCTTCATTGAATTTTCTTCTTATTCCAGCTTCACACGGCTTTTAAATGAGTATTTCATGCTTTGTGTTTATACTGCATATACAATTATGAAATTGTTACTGGACTAAGAGTCACCATTTCATAATTAGTAATTAAATGCAGAGTGTCGCTATACTATGAACCATCATAGTGTCTGCTTTCTTGGTAAATGTTAAATTTTCATATGTTATGTTTTTACACTTACAACCATCCTTAATAAATACATAATAAAAACCTTTAGGGCTTAATTTTGCCCCTGATGCAGGTGGATTTGCAATGGTTTTTTCCCTCTAAGGCTTATTATTTAGCGCTAATAACAAGAACACTCTATTTTAGCGATCAGAATGCTTACGCAGGTGTTAGGCACTGGCAAGTGGAGGCCAAGCCAATGTTAAAATTTGAAAAACCCTTAGTCTTACATATTGGTAAAACTTTAGAAATCACTAATTACTAAATTATTCTCAATGACAACTATATTTATTATAGTATTCCATTCAGCTAAATTGTGTCCCTTTCAAGGTACCTTTCAATGAGCACATCTACGTATGGAAACACAATGTGAGATCAGTTATGATCCACAAATTACTCTGATTAAGCTAAACAATTAAGCTATGAGGTGTATGGAAAACCATCAGACGCAATGGCCTGCTAGGACTGAAGTTTCAGACCCCTGGGATGAAGGCTCTAGCAGGAAGATGCTAAGGTTTAGCAGTAAAAAATTGCATCACAATATCCTTCTGTCTTGGTTTAATATTTAATATGGTTTAATACAATCCAAGCAAAAATTTTACCAAACATTTGCGGAACGTTTTTTGATCCGGAAGTAAAGAGACTGTTTGAACGTCTTTGAGAATGATTTGATTTGCTTCAGAGTCTAATGAATTTTCTTTCAGCCAGTCAGGGAAAAGCCTATTATTAACTAAATCTGTATTTGAATAATACTAATCCATCCAAGCAATAATACAACGCTAAATCCAATATTACTCCATGTATTTTTTGAGTCATCTAATTTCGCTCAGACGTGATTAAGTCTGACATTTATTTGTATCTGTTTGCTTCATTTCATGCAGATTAAGAATTCAAGATGATATAATATATATTATATAATAGATTTTTCATTTTTAATCCACATTAGCAGTGAGGAAAAATTTTCCCACGTTCAGTTTGGAGGACTTTGGTGAAGTTTGGTGAACCAGTGCGTTTTGACCACTAGAGTGCAGTCTCTTCTCTTGTGAACAACCTGATCAACCACTGATCTTGTAATATTATAAAGAAACTATTGTGGGCAGAGCTCTGCAAGCCGAGGTAAAGACACTGAGAAAAAACAGGTTGGAAAGAAATGTGTGAGTAAATAAAACTGAACTCCCAGCGACTTCAAACCACAAAAAATACTTCACATATTGCACCATGAGGACACTATAAATAGCGTGAATTATTTGGTCAGCATCCATTCTTGTTCCATTCAATGGGACCATAGATGTCTTCAGTGTTAATATAAGAGTAGCAGTTACTGGTGTTCACATGACCTGTGTCTGGTTGGCCTATTATTTAATAATGTAATGAGGATTATTGTCAGAGTCCGGTTGTCAGGAAACAAGACACAAAGACAGACAACAAAACCACTGCTTATGAGCATTTCAGGACAAGAGAAGTAGCCAAAAGCAGATGCCTATAGAAGACAAGTGGTTTTAGAGATGACTGGGCTGTTTGTATCCTTCATGCAACAGACATGCTAGATGACGGGTCCTACTCACGCAGCTGACACAAAAAGCAGTTGTTCATAAAATGAGATACATTGAATTCTTAAGATCTCTTTCAGGCCCCTAGTTTCTTGTGGCTCTGGTGTCTGGTTTTTCTCCGTGGGGATGTGACTTTGATCGCTTAAGGCACCCCTTGGCAACCTGTTGTAAAATGTATAATATTTATATGAGAAATATGAATGTAATGCAATGTATACATAATAAAGAACACCTAAATCCTCAAGTGCTGTCACCATATTGCGAGAAAATAAAAAAATGTAATTTTACCAGCAAAAGTTTAGGTTGCAGCACTGTACATCATCAACAATTCTGTAAATGATGCCTCTTAAATAAAGCAGTTCATTATTTCAAAAAATCATCAGTCTCGCTGACAGTTGGTTGACTGCTAGCGATGACTTAATGAAAATGATAACAAACTGTACCGCATTCCAGTCATGTTTTCGAGCTTTGTGTCATTCTGTTTTTGCATGGCTGTGATACTTCATCAATTCACATGGGCTTGTGTGGTCTGTGAGTCAGGTGACACTGCCTAGTCAGTTTTAGAGGTTTTGATGAGGCTCCCACGTCCTAAAATTGGGTCTTTTTTCATCGAGGACAGAGTGTCTCTCATACAGTTTTGTGTAGGGCAGTTTCGGGAAGTCATTGGTTCAGACTCTGAAAGGAGTGACAGCCGTCCTTTGCACTGGCTTCACTGTCAAGCAGTTTAAAAACAATTTTGTATTTCACTTTTTTTCCTCACAGAGGTTGTCATCTAAGGAGATGCATCAATGAACTCAGCAGGTAGAATGACAGGTACAGCTTCTGTTGCACCCGCCCAAAGAACCTTGTGCTCAAGGGCTTCAGATTCATGGTATGTTAATGTTTGTTGTGGCTGCGCTGTAAGGCAGGGGCTATCTAACCATGGAAAAAAAAACATTCACTTCATTCAAATGTTTGATATCAAAGTCAAATTGTGGGAAAACTATACAAGTATCTGTTTGTGCTGAATAGTAAAATTTGAAAGTTAAACTTACAAGCATTAAGTTTGCTGTGACATCTCAGACAAGTGTGTTCCTTAGCCTTGCCTGCATGTCTAAACTTACACGGATGAAAATTACACGTTAGGAATTTAATTGTCGGAGCCTGTGTATGCATCTTGGCATCTTGTCAGATTATATTTCAAATTTAAAGCGACACCACACTGATGGCAAAAACAAATTAAATTGCAAATCCGGTGTTTAGAAAAATGTGAACATCCAGAAGTTCATCCTATAGTGAAAAGGTGTTAAATGTAAAATGTTAAGTGTTTTTTTTTAAATAATCAGGCCTAGCCTAGCTTCAACATTCAGGATTGGGAATGAAAAAAACATTATTTCTACTAATCTGATTTTGAAAATGGTTTTCTTTGCACTAGGATTTTGATTTTGAAGTCAATGAGAGGGAATTAACTCTTTGCAGCTGGAAATCGTCTTTGCGCAAATATTTCTCACAAAGAGTGTGAAACTTTTAATAACAACATATCAAGTGAGTCAGAGACTTTGTAATGTTATTTCATGGTCACAGCCCTTGGAGGAACGAAATAACGGCAAACTCTGGTTGACGTCATTCCTGCATGGCCACATAAAACATTCTATGGGACTATTCAATTTGTTGCATGACTCACAGCTCGGCCAAATGTTGTGTGATGTTACTTGGAATATAGATTGACCGTGTTATAAACAAAACAAAGAGGGGAAAAGTGTTCTTTCACTGGTTCCTGTCGGCTTGTTCTTTGCAATCATATGGGTCTGCTTAATTTCTTAAGTAACCGTTCATTTTGCAAGAAAACTTAAGGCTCTGATGAGAATTTACGTGTTGTTCTATACACTAATTGGGTGTGTCTCTATTGCAATAAAATACTTTTCCCCTATTGACAACTATTTACCTGTGTGAAATTTTAAACACGGAAGAGGCTGTTGGCACCACTAGTATTGGTTGTTCTGGCGCCTATGAGGTCTGAATTCATGGCTCCTCACCTTTCCTTCTGGGGGTATCACCACAGAAATTTATGAGAGACCACCACCGTTTCAAATACGACTCAGTACGTTCATTTCTTGGCTCTGCTTCCATTCAGCCATTTCTGCCAGTGCGCACGTCAGGAACCACCGCACGTTGCTACTCCGCCGTTTCGTCCTCCTCCAACACTCTCTCAAGCCCACACATTAGCAGCACCGGCTAAACCTATGCCTTATTGTGTGTCTTTAAAAAAAATAATATCCTCCCTGAAAAAATATATTTACTTTGAGAAATTAAAGGTAAAAACCACATCAACAATATTAACATTTTTCGTTCTTTTCGATGTTCCTTCTATGGGCAATACTTAAGATTCCAGTCAACATTTGTGCTTATAGTGAAGTACAGAATGTACGGGAGGTCATTTTTGAAGAAGTAATGAATAATTGAATTTGTATGGGGTAAGATATGCAGATCAGCAAACATTTTTGGAATTATCAGGGTTTTAATGAAAACGTCTAAAATTGGTGACGGTCTCCTAAATTTTTAAATGATATATTTCACTTCATAACTGAAAATGGTTAAAACAGTAGCCATAGGCTGCTGGATACACCAAAAAACCAAAGGTTTTGTTAATAATTAAAAAAAAAAAGTAATTTACATCAATTCCTTAAAATACTTTCCAGGCCATGGATATATAAAGTATTTTGACTTAGTATTATCAATCGTAGTTACAGAAGGCTCTTCAATGTACAGTGTCTTTAGTAGCATAGTCTTTAGCATTCCATTTCTGTATTCTTAAAAACAGGCTATGGAACTGGGCCAACAGGGGGCACAGTGGTTACAGCTCCTTCCGTGATTATAGAACTACCCTTTGTAAAAGAACTTCCCTCTTTTGCAGGTGACTACAGGTTTAAACGTCTGGAGGGCAGATATAATCTAATGGATGGATAACTTTGTTAAATTGTTGCTGGACTGACATGACTGGGCATCACAACGCCGAACGCATAAATAGCCCTGTTATTTCATAGTATGAAACCACGTATAGCCTGTCTATGGATTAAAGCGGGAACAATTTTTTTATACATGACATACTCTTTCCATTTACACTGCTTTGTGCCCAGGCTAAGATAATGTTGAGTATCCAGGGAAATAAATGTGTGTGTGATTAGTAATCAGCCAACAGGACACCGTTGGCTGCAAGCTATATTTAGGTGGGTTTATTGATTAGTGATGGAAGAAAGGTTAAAACTGCTTCAGGGAGTCTTGAACCGCTCAAAGAAACACTTTTCTGAGGCACTAATTTGTTGCCTTGATCATCCGCAGTGTGTCTTCCTCGGTTTTCTCTTACCATTTCTGGATTGTTGTGTTGGTTTTGAACCCGAGCTCAACCCTGATGTTCTCTTGTGCGGCCCTGATTTGCTAGCTGTACCACAAGTCATTAACGCCCATGACCAATTTGCAGGGTAGTCTCTGCATATGGGTGCATGCTGGTGTCAAGGTTGATTCTTGCGCATGCCCGTTACACATCTAAAATTATTGTTTAATGACCTGTCTGTGTAAATTGTACTATAACACCCTGTTAACGAGCAGGTTCTATTGTGTGATGTAAAAGCAGAAGACAACACTGTTAATACATACTGTCATCAGTCTCCAGGAATCTGGTATTTCTGTAATACACAGACAAAAGTGAGCCACCGCTCCTTCCTAGACATTTGTCTTCCTTACAAGTGAATGGAAATATGCAAGAACTATTGCTGTTAAATCCTGAAGACGTTTGATTTTGATTTTTAAGTTCTCAGATGCATGTTAGCCACATCTTGACCAAGACAAAGGTATGGTGAATGGGTAGTAAGTGGCACGTTGTCCGTGGTCTCGGAAAACTGCGTCGGCACAGACTAAATGGCTGCCTTGTACTCGTATGACGCACGCAGGTCCCCTCCAGAGAGCAACTGCAGCACTAAGTCTTCCTCTACTTCCTTCCTGGGAGAATCGTTTTTTTTTAAAGGGAACCAATGAAATTGCTTTACGTCGCTTACATTCCAAGCAGCGAGGTGACTCATCTCCTTATACAACCTGAGCCGTATGGTTTCCCATCTTCTCAACTTTTCCCAACACTGAGGCACATTGTCTCAAGGGAAGGCTGAACGTCCTCTTCCACTGTCGTGCTATTTTTGTTTCCATCTTAAAACGACATGAGTCACGGTGTAACCTCTTTTCATGGTTTATCTTTCTGAAAGTAGCAGTTTTCATATCCTTGACTATCCACAGCACAAATTATGATAAATCTAAGCAGGTTGTTTTCATAATAAAAATAAAATAAAAATGAGAAATAAATTTAAAAATATCAGCAACACATTCAGTCAGACTGAATGATTTAGTTATATTTTACAAACACACCAGATACGTCCTCATGTTACTATGTTCATCATGACTGGTGACCCCACGTGCTTTGTACAGCTCCGGTGGTCTGTATGTTTGAGAAAAGCAAAGGTCTCAGGTATACTGGGAGCAACTTATGTGTGCCTCTAAACTGTTAAAGCCTGTCTGCTGGTGACTCACTGACTTTCAAATAGTCCATTGTTTCCTCTCCGTGTTATGGAGTTAGCACTTTTAATAATATAAAATAAATCATACCTTTTAGCTGAATGTGATAAAACTACATTTAACATTTTACATTTTCAAAACGAAAAAAAGAACTTCTTTAAACACCTGGAAACAACATGGAAAATATCCTATTGCTTATTTTTTATTGCCTTCCAATTTAGATATTAGGTAGGTAGATTTCCAGTAGTGTATAGAGAGTAGTGGGTCAAAACTGCTTATACATTTTAAGTTATGGAAAATATGTTTTTCCTTTTCCCACCCGACATATCAGACAGTGAGGAGGCCTTCTGAAAAGCTATTTTTGGGTGGATATATGAGAAACTTCCTGTTATTGTCCCAAACTATGTGCTTTACTATTTTTGACATTACAATTAAAATAGTTCTTCACTTCACTGATTGATTTAAACATATCTGCCATCATTATTTAGAGGAAGTATTTTAGTTTGACATCAAATGAAGCTAATGCACTGTTAATGTATTTTACAGTATATATATATATATATATATATAAAAAATATAAATAAATAATAATTTAAAAAAAAAAAATATATATATATATATACTGTTTCACAGTGAGAAAATTATTCCAATTACAGCAGACCAGGTTTAGACTAGCGATCAAAGTCATCATTATTGAATGACGCAAATAAATCATTTAGACACACTCTTCTGTAACAAGATACGGGATCAAACTTTTTTTCTTTTTCTCAGGTTTTACAACAACATTCTCTCCACAATATGCAGGCACTGAATTTACATTCCGTTCAGTTTAATAATGCTTGGTTTCCACGGACAAACCGATTTGAGACTGAGAGAATGCCGTACTCATCCCACAACTGCATATTATCAAAAGAATAAAGGGTGAAGCATTACCGCCCTCGCAGTGCTCCAAACAGACTTCTGGAACATCATAACAAGGCAACGTATTGTGCGCCTGCACTGGTGTTGGTTACTATTGGCCGGATGTCTGGGAATCACTCAAAATATATCTCATGTAATACGTCTATACACGGAAATTACCTTTGCTCACTTCTGTCTCCGACAAGTTTCATCAACACACACACACACACACACACACACACACACACACACACACACACACACACACACACACACACACACACACAGGGCTT
>JAOVYW010005485.1:0-12229 GCA_025775045.1 Hiodon tergisus
ATTCCAACAGCCTTCCCAAGGTCCGGACCTAAACCCAGCCTTGGCCCGGTGGGCAAACGTGGGGGATTGGTTGGAGAACAGGGGAGAGTAAGTGTATGAACATCCAGGACTGTGACTGCCACAGTAAGCTCCAAGCGGGGGAACTAGGTCATACAATCTGGAGGAATGAAAATACAGAACCGCTGTGCTCATGGAACATGGGACACGCACTCAATTTTGTTATCCGTTTTCTTCTGCTGGTCAGTGAGGGAGATTTTTTATTTACTTTTTACATTTTAATTGGTTTTCCATTCTTTGGCCTCTAAGAATATACAGTGTCTAGCATAGAAACACACAAAGTCAAATATTATACCTCTGATGAAAAGTGAATGGCAACAGTGAAAGAGATGTCAGACACATTGCTAAACAGAACACTGATTTACAGCATACGTTTGTCTTTTTCCGTTTTATTATAGCCTGTAATTTTTTCCATTATTAATCCCATAAATATTTTTAACACCGGTGTTGACCCTGATATAATACTACAGAAAAAATCTGCTTGTGCAAACAAGCTATACCCTGCCACAAGATTTCGTGACATTTGGAATGAAGCCTCACAATTACTTCCATTTACAGGCGGGTAAACATTTCTGGAAAAAGGTCACAGAAAGTTTTCTGAGAGTCTGAATGTGATTCTGTGTATGCAAACAGCCCCCTCACCCTTATTTACTATGAGCGCTAGAGGAATCTAGACCGTAAATTAGGAAATCGTCAGTCCTCCCAGCACATTGCCCAGGGGTGGCCATCAGAAGTGTGAACCTACTGGCCACCGGCAGCCATTTGGGAATTTTCCATGTGTGCCTGTGCACAGTGGAGCAGTGCGGGCGTGATGGAAGGAGGTGTGTTTTTTCAGCTGCTGCCAGACAAACTGGCCATAATTCATTCCCCGCCTGTCTTCACCGTGCGTCTGTGAAACAGAGTGAGATAAAGAGGGACCGGGGTAATGTCTAAGTTCCCCCTTGGTTGCTGGGTTTCCGCGTCCTTGTGGTATGAATCCCAAAAGACGGCTTGCGGGTGGATCCTGGTAGCTCTTTTGTACAATGGACCAAAAGTCCCAATTAGTTCTTGGATTTGATTGTTCCCCCTTGTGTGGTTGGTGCACATGGGCAGACGGAGAAAATGTGAGTAGGGGAGTGGAGGAGTGTGCATGCATGTTTTTTGGGTTCAGTCGTTTTTTTGTGTACTGACGGCTCTGAGTTGGAGAAACAGAAACAAACACTGGACACCGAGCTTCTGGACTTCTGAACCTGCCACTGAACTCCGTGTGCACATCTCTCCGGTCTAATCGCAATGCAAATCGGCACAAAAACAGAACAGGACATTAAAAAGTGCCTATCTGGGGATTGTGAGATCATTCATCAACTGAATCAAGTGATCGGTTAATTGCTTGCATGTGTGGTATGTTATTTGACTTTTAGAAACCAGATGAAAGTTTTTTTTCTTCTTTCTTTTCATTTTTCAAAACAGTGCATTAATTCTGGGTCAAGTGCTCTGAGAACCGTACTTGATGTTATTTTCCCATCAAGCAAGAGAACATCAATGCCATTATTTAATTTCTTATGAATTATTATTTATTCTGCAAACAACAGAAAACTTCATTCTTGAGTGCTTCACAGCTTTGTTGCATGTGCTGAAAATTCATGGCTGTGTTTCATGAGGCCAAAAAATAACAAGGCGGAATCTTTGCCCTCCAAACCCTTCTCCTACAATAGAAGAAGATGGACAAGACAAACATGCACATGTACAGAGAATAACAAACTGAAACAGATGAGCGGGGACTAGGTGGATGCCATGGGTTGGAAAATGGGAGAGGGAGGGGACAGTGGGTGCATTTGGGCTTGTCTAAATAAACCAAAAATACAAGTGACAGGGAACCTACCTCCTTGCCAACTTAATGGTGTCATGAGATTCGGTAAAAGCTGCCTTTAAACCGGACACTGTGGCCAGTTGCCAACCGGAGTTCTGTGAGACCAGACTTTTGTGACCAGTATCTGTGCAAGAGCCATCAGAATATAAGATATAAGGGATTGGCATAGGGCCCTATAAAGCCTTTCTTCTATTGGGGCAGCAGCAATATTTCTCTGCTACAGACCTCATACATCACCACAAAGAATCAGGTTATGTGAATGGTTTTGGACATGACCAAAGGTCCCCAAGTTAACACTGTGGCAACTTTTTCCACACCATGCAGCCATGGACAGGAGTCGCTGGAAAGGGAGTGGACCACGTGGAGGGCTATTGGTGAAAAACAAGCCAGACCTTCCCCAGCGCTTCTGGGACCGCAGAACCTGCCTACACTGAAGGTACGGTGGTTTTTGTCCACTGGCTCAAGAAGGCGGCGCGCTGAGCCAGAGACACCAGGATCTCAGACAACAGTTTGACCAAAGCAACCACATAGCAACGCAGGGCCTGCCTCCTACACCAGCCACTGGTCTGCTCACAACAGCTAGGGAGGCTCACAGTAATAAAAATGAGGGTGTAATGCACGGTATAAAGTAAGCGTGGCGTAAACAGAAACATAACAGGAGGGTTAAGCGGGCGGCATTTTTACAGCTTCACATGAATCCTAACAGCAGTAAATTAACACACTCGACTGATGTTTTGTGTCCAAAACTGTCCGGGACATTGCTCTGCAGAGGCTCCTCCCACCCTGGGCGGTGGGCAGCGGTGACGGACGGGTGCACTGAGTCTTAGAGCAAGCATGGCACCAGCCTGTGGTCTGTGCGTTCCGTAGAGGGGCTCTCCGAGCCGCAATCACAACCAGATGTGCCTGGTGTGTCAAAGCAGATCCCCACTTTGCAAAGGCAATTTTCACTAATTTGTCAGGTCTGTGGGCTCGTCCTGGGGGCCCACTGGTGGGAAGACACAACGTTTTTAAATCACTTCTTTTTTTTTGGCCGTTGTTGAAGCGAGTCTGACTTTCTGTTTTGACAAGTCAAGATTTAGAAAAATGGCAGCTTAACGTGGGTCATTGGTGCAAAGTCTTGTTTCTTACGCAATTTGAAACGTGAAACAGACCTCTCAAGATTTTCGACTTGGATGAAGCGCAAGATGATAATTTGTCTGTGTTTGAAGGGAGTGAATGGATGACACAACAGGTTTATCTACGATTACAGATATTTCCAATTTAATTCAATTTTTTATGCAATAAACCACATCCTCAACACATTCAAATAGTAGAGAAACGCAAGAAACAAACATATAGCAAAAGGCAATGTCAACTAAACAGATTTTGCTTCCTGATTAGGCTAGTCGGATAGATGCAATAGTTATGTCAGATGGATGTTTCCAATCGGCTGCCCCAATGAAACTGTGGCACTCTGAAAGTTTTGCGAACAAAATACACAGTGTGAATTCAGAAAGCATTGCGCTGCTGTGGAGGGTACACAATTGGAAAAGTCAGGCTTCTCCATTACACTTACAAATGATGTGCTTTTGTGTAATTATTAATCTTAAATGAACAGAGACATTCATGATACAAAAATACTATTAATAATGTAGGCAAGTTTTGAAAATAATTTGCAATTAGCAATCATTATGATTTTACAGAACCAACATCAGCAGTAAAGTTGCCAGGCTTCAGCAGAGACTCAAAACTCCTGGCGTCAGTCACATAAACTCACACACTAAATCCGTCACAGAGCACTTATACAAGCAGGGGGGAAAAACAAATAAACAGAATTTCAAAAATAGGCAATTAATCTCCCTCCAGGCACCTCATAAATTAAACCAGCCATTTTTGGCTGCAATGTCCTTTAAAACATGCAAATTTACTTTCTTTCTTTTTTCTTTTTTTTTTCAAGATATATATTTTTTTAAACAAAAAAAGGACAGGAGGCCTGAGCAATAATCACATTTTCCGAGGGAGAGGGGTGCGAAAGGGAGAGTGTGAGAAATAAAGTGTTCTTTGTTGCCTGCTGCTGGCCTTGGCCCCTTTAATAGAAAGCCTGGAGGCGGTCACTCCTCGTTAGGACGGCCCTGATGCGCATTGGCCTGGGGAAGTCGGGAGGAACCGCGCGGGCGGTCGCCCGCTGTCTCGGTTTCACGCTGAGCTCGGGATCCCGGCTTCGCGACCGCGGACAAGCTCCTGCTCCTGCCTCCTGACCTCAACTCTCCGGGCTGTCGCTGAAAAACTCCAAATTTACAACAGCAAGCCCGTTTCAGAGACAGCAGAGGCCTGTGATTGGAAATGAGCACACAGCCACCCATTCTAACTAAGGATCGAGGGGACGACGTGAACCTCAGTTTTTTTTTTAAACTGTAACTTTTGCAGATGTTGCTATCATGTTTTATGGCAGCTGTATTTGATCAAATATAGTTGTACAGCCAACGTGCACATTTCACTTTCTTTCAAAATGTATTTAACTACATATAAAATATTTTAAACGTGTAAGTAATTTTTATGTAATGTAAGTAACTGTTATATAGTATAAGTAACTTTTGTTTAGAACGTGTAGTCGGTTTTTTACTCCTTCATTTCTATGCATTAATTACTAACAGCTAATAATATTGGATAAATAAAATAAATGTCAACGTGCTGTTGCCGTTATACAGCCCTCTCGGGAAGATTATTTGGTCAATTTATTTTTACAAAACTGCACCAGCACAGAGCTCAGATGAGCTGCCTTCTTCCCTATAGGGTCCAGGACCACCCTTCCCTAATCAGCCCTGTCCCAAGCACGGCTCTGGGCCTGAACCCTGAAACAGTCACCTGGAACCCAGAGAAAGCACAAAAATTAGCTTGTGTGATCACATCTATAACATAAGATTCTGCAGTTTACTATGTATTAAATTACTCAATGCCCAGGTCAAAATAACAATCAAAAGATTTTTCTTCTGGGCCATGCCCTGACACACACCCTGTTGGACCCTCCGCAGTTACGGTTGGGTTCCATTTACAGCACATAACATGTGTATGCCACGGCGGAGAGTTGGTTGAGCTGGGCAATTGCACCCCCCAGGCTCATAAACAGTTCTGTCTCCCACTCCCAACACCAAACTGCAGATGGTAAGGCTGAGACGCTCACTATTGGTTAAGGGGCCCACAGCAAACACAGGAAGGTAAGGTAATGCATCTTTTTTTCTCCCTTACAAATCTGGCAGAATGAACAACATCTGTATGCCCGACTCCTCAGCCCCTTGGTCGTACCATCGCTCACAGACCCTGTCGCTGCAATTCAAATATTCAGGATCCTCCTTCCAGCCACTTCCACTCAGCAAGCTAGTCTAATGACACAACCAATTGTTTCACAAGGGGCAAACAGTTGCCGTCCACCACCCATCTACGCAACAGGTGATACTATCATCTGCATCAATCATTGATTTCAATGAACACCTGTGTGCTACGCAAGCCTAAAATTTATTTCTTCTGTCAGTGAGCGTGTATGGTCCATGTAGTTGTTTTCATATGGAAGAAGAGTTGCCTCGGTTGTATACTTTGTGCAATGACAGTACTGTTGAATCTGAATCTGAATCTGAATCTGAATCTGAGATTTGTATAAAAGGCACGATTGTCGATGAAATTAAAGCTGTATTGGATGCAACACCATGAACATTGCAATCAAATCCTCCATAACAAAAGTCTTCTTGAAAAAAACAACTATTCCAGATAAGGAAAATTATTTTATTTTAGGTTACGGTGAGGAGTCAATGCCGTTCTCTTATTGGCGTCACACAAAACACAAGGACAGCCCTTTGTGGCGATGGGTGACTATTAAACACACTGTGAAATTAAACTAAATTAAGTAAAATAAGAGTCTTAGCTAACAGTTTGTATTTGTATATCTTTCTCTGTAGAAGAGTGTGCTTCTCTCTCTCTCTCTGTAAGTGACCGTTCCCATGCTTACAGTTCTGAAGTGGATAACGCCAGTTTGGGAAGGTATTTTTGGAAAAGGTAGATTGAGTCATGCCAAAATTGCCCTGAGGTTATAGTTCAGAACACGCATCCTCATATGGCCTACTCTTACGTGTTGGACAGTGTTCAGAGTCCCTTTCCTGCCTTTTGTGTTCAAACACCACGGAATGGCTGGCTCATGCATGTCGGTCTGAAGGCATCCAGTGCTATAGACTGAGCCGGTTTGTCTGTATTTGAGTCTGTGTTGTTCCGTGCCTGAAGGTGAGTCGTAGTTGTTAAGACTGTCAAATTAATCTCCGGAGACTGCGGGATAGGGTTTCTCCCGAGGAATTTGTGTGCTTGTAAGCATTGGCAAGCGCCTTTTTGAACGTGTGTTTGGGAGGATTGGGGGTGGGGGGTTGGAGTTGATGGACGAATGATGGTCAGTTATGCGTAGATATAGTGAATACCGAATATCCATGTTAATACATACAAATTCCCTTCAAGTCTGCAATGAAGTGTCTGTCTACTTGGTTACAGCAACGGACATTTGGGCCTGGGGAAACTGTTATTGCCAGAACCCCTCAACAATGGACAGATCAGGCTCAAACAGGGCCATGGGGCGCTACAAATGTGTTTGTGTGGGAATCTTCCTGTCATGGTGTGTCCCCATGTGCTTGCATGGGAATGTCGGTGAATGTGGCAAAAAACGCAGCGTGTAAGAAAGTCATTATGTGAGCGTGCGTGTGCATGACGCCCTGGAGAAACTGGCAGGCACGCTCTGCAGGACCGGAAAAGCCATTTTTCCACTCCTGCCGCCCTGCCCCAGTTCCCTGGCTGGCTGCCAGAGAAGGTCCCTACTGTCCTGGTGGCTGGCCCTTGCCTGCGCCAGCAAATCCCTTCTTGTGTCTACCTCCACAAAATGTTGATTTCAGTTCCCTCATGCAAAACAACGTCGCCGTTAGTGTGTTACATCGCATCTCCTATGGCTGAGGTTTCCTGCCTGTGGCCGAGACCACACAGATTTCCTCTCCCGTTCATTTCCAGCTGAAGGATTATGTTTTCCCTCCGGACCCAGGAAAATGACTAGCTGTGAGGGACCAGAACATCAGCTTGAACACGGCAACATCTGGGTGATAAACTTTGTTGCATCTCTAACTCATTTTGAAAAGATGAAATCTTTCCATGTGGCAGTGCTGCTCACCTCAGCCAGACAAAACACATTCATTACAGCCATACACCAAAGGCAATTACATAAGAAAAACAGTCATGCAGACAGGTAGAAGCTCATTCTAAAATGAAAGTACACTGCTTCCATACGAAACCGAATGAGGACTCATGTCAGCTTAGATACTGTAGAAGTCGTCACTAATTACAATTTGCTCTGAGCACAGTCTGAGCCATTTAGCACGCAGATGAATGGGATCAATCTGTTTCTGAAAGGAAAGCTATGGAAAGGAGAGAAAAACAAGAAATGAATAAAGAAAACTTAGAAACTTTTGAAAGGGAGTCATCAGCGTTCATTTTTTTAAATACTCAGGGAACTTTAATCACAGGGATATGGCAACAATAACACATTTTTTATTAGCCTGGTGACAATTTTCCCTTCTTTGTATAGCCATTAATCCCTGTCAGTCTCCACTCAAATTAATGAACATCTGCATAGAAAAACAAAAACATAGATTTCAGATTAAAAGTTCTTTAAAATAAGAAAACTAATTAAAAGTTGTTGTTATTTTAAAAGAGAAAAGCTTTGATTTTCCCTCTATTAAGAAAATATGTCTCGGATTGTCTTAAAAAGCCTTTCTAGTTAAATTGCTGCAATTTATTTTCAATTTAATCTCAATGGGTTTTCTTCTTGGGTTCTGTTTTTCCTTTCTTCCCCCTTTCCCTGAGAAACAGCAAGGAAGGTTACTGCATAACCAGTGGGTATGATTACTAATAACATTTAATTAGCCTCGTTAGCGAACAAGTTTCTCTGAAAACAGGAAAGGGGTGCTGTGGTGGGGGTGGGGGTGGTAGGGACCGGTGAACAAAAGACTCCCTATGGCAGAGGCGTCCACTCTCATCCCTCTGGCCTCTCACCCAGAACCCCTCAGCCTTTTCCATCGCTTTGCTTTTCCCCCCCAGCTGTTTGTTTTTCTATGGTGCTTGTCCTCCCCTGTTCTTTTAGACACTGGATACCATTTTTCTAAAGGATCCCCTCAGCAGAAATTCCACAGCTGATCCCCCCCCTCCATTATCATAATGAAACAGAAACAGGAACAGGCAGTGAGCATTAAACTAAAGATGTGACAAAACGACAATGACGGTTACGTAATACGTTAAAATGAAATCTAGAATAACCCAACACAAGTGCCCATTGAGCAGAGAGAACCGTTGTTGTGAGATTGTTAGAGTTCAGCATTGTTTAATGCAGGATTTTGCCTCATACGACTTAAAGCGTTGTCTTGATCTTCAGTTTACTAACAATGACGCAATGCTGTAAAAAATTATCTGTTTTTGAGATGCCGAATTCACAGATAGATAATGAAATTGAAGAAAGAAAAGATGGCTTGGTTTCTCCTAGTGTTGGCAATTTGAAAGCTGTTGTGGGGGCTGGGGGATTCCTTTAACATATGGTGCTCCAGGAAAGGGGTGGTTGACTCTTTAACCTGTAGCTTCCCACCAACCTCAGGGGGACAGCGCAGCTTTGCTGGTGCTAAGGTCTAGGTTCACTGCAGTCTGCCTTGCTGTTTGTAACTGGGATTGCAATTATCCCCCTACCTCTCTTTTTGCCTTCTTACAATTGCTTTTCATACCTCGGGTTCTCGATGGGGAAATCTACTTTTTGTTCCTCAGTCAGGGATTGTTTTGTTATGTACTTAATCAGTCTCAGAAGGAGGTCATATCTACCCATTTGGACCATAAAACGAATTTGGACCATAGTGCACTCTTCTATTGGTTTTGTTGTTGTGTACTTACCTAAATGAGTGGCTTAATACATTCTTTCATTTCTCCTTTCTCCATTTTCACCTCACCCTTCTTCCTGTTTTACCTTAAATCCCACCCTTCTGCTTTGTATTACTGTATCATTTTCTCCTCACGCCTAAGAAAGGCTTTCAAAGGTTCAAGTTTTTTCTTCTTCTTCCCAGTGCAGAATTTAACTTTATTTTTTCCTGAATTAATAAATGCTCGATATGTTTTACGTAGAAGTGCCCGACAGTAACAAAAGCAACAATGTTGGAGAGACTTAGTTCACTCAATAAAAAATAAAAGACCTTTCCACCACACATCTATAAACTATTTTTGGCATTCTCCTCTAACTGTGAAGCTTGTCTGTAAGCTTTTTCTCCATCCAGTAAAATGTGGTTGGTATGTCGACGCCATACACTAGATATAAGTCAACCGTTAGTTTATTTATGCAATATCTGGCTTCTGAAGAGAGAGAGAGACACACACACACACACACACACCCTTTCCCCTTTCCCAGCAATGTGGTCACGCATCTCAACCTATGTTAAGTGCGCTGATCTTAAAAAGGCACAGGTGCCATCAGGAAAATATATTGTGTGACCCTGAAGGAAGTAAAGTGGCCTTCTGCAGTCAAAACCGAGGGGAACCAATAGCGAGATTCATACATTTAGGGTGAAAATCCTCTCAACCTTGTCGAGAGCTAAATCCTGTCCATCGTGTCACAATGCTTAGAAACACAGTTAATTCATGTCTTTAGCATGGGGATCAAATCATTTTTTTACTTTCAAGATAAAGTTTAGTTAGATGACATACTTGCCTGAATGCACTTTATTATTTGCATTTGTCTTTGGGGCTTATAGTGCAAAACGATAATAATAATAAAAAATAAAAAAAATATATACATTTGTCACTTGTTTCCTTCACAAGCTCCACTTTGTCAAGTGAAAATATCGAATTTAAGGTCACACTATATGTAGTTCCTTGTGCAATGAAATGTATAAACCCAATGTCAAACTGATTTTCCAACTGTAGAGTCACAGTGACAAAGACAAACAGATTCCTAATTGGTGACGTGGCAGATGTCAATGGTAACCGAGAACACCCTGGAGATTCTCACTGAAGTCAGTAGAACTTCAATAGACGGAAGGAGCTGGTGGTCAGTTTTATGACTGTGATTTGTTGAGATGGCTAAATCGGGACGTTGAAGCAGGCTGGGGTTGAGGATGAGCGAGCAAAGAGAGGGCACTGCTGTCGTTGGGACGCGGGTGGAGGGGTGCAATGATTGGGGAATGTGAATGGGACAGCTGCAAAGGGAATGAATAGGAGGTGCCTTTGTGTCCAGCCAAAAATAAATAAAAAAAATTTAAAAATGTGACCAATTATTTGTGCCTGTCCCTCAAGGGAGACCACTATGGACTGTGGCTGGGGGTGAGGGTGCAGCGATTTGTACCTCCTGTATCTCCTGTCCCATCTCAAGTTCATTGGCACGATCACACCACAGCTGCCTTCTCCAACAGGAAAGGTGCAGACCTTCATTACTCCAGAAGGGGGCACTGGTCAGCATGCTGCACCCCTTTCTGGGTTTCGTACAGTGAAAAATAGGAATAGAGCGATGGAAACCATCTAACCAAACCAGTTACAATTAACAAAATACCTGCCCAACACTAAATATGTGACATAGCTCCTGTAATAATGTATTTAAGTAGAACAACCGCAACAAACCCAACAAAAAATGAATTAATAAAATGCTAGCTTGCTCTGTCAATAATCTATTACTGTTGTTTTTCTGGGTTTTTTTTTACATTAATCATTCTGGGGGCTTTTAATCTGCCTGTTGGTCTTTAATATATCTTTATTATGAGATGTGCGATTGTGGGTCTTTCATATCCATCCAATTCCAACAATCATACTATACAGTCATTATCTATAATTAGCAAATATCAGCTTTCTGTAAGCATATTCTAATGCACATTTCTTACTTTGACACCCCTTTTCCCTGTGAAATACAGTCCCTTTGTTTAAACTTTTTTAGGCATGGCAGACGTTCTGTAACTCGAGCGGAATAGCACGCTTAGCCCGGAGGTTTTTTCTCTTGTGTTACTCTCTATGTCTAAAAAAAACAAAGCGATTGTTGCTAAAAAAAAAAGTTTCCAAGGATGAAATAGTGACAGCCGTAAAATGTATTTGATAACAGAAGCAAAGGCTGCAGCGCAATGAAAATAGACACATTGTCAGGGTGAGAAGTCTTATAGTGAATGTGTGAGTAAGGCCAACACCCTGCCTATATTTAACTTCACCTTCTGCTGGTGGAGCTGGCAAATACCTCCAGATGGCCCCATGATTCCTTGTGCAGCTGTTTTTTACCTAGTAAAAACTCATTCCCTAGCGCCTCTAACAAAATCTCTAAAAACTCAAGGAGCCCTTCTTTGCATCGGGAGCAGGGACTGGAAACACAACATGGAACACGAGAAA
Organism: Hiodon tergisus; assembly: GCA_025775045.1. NCBI lineage: Eukaryota > Metazoa > Chordata > Actinopteri > Hiodontiformes > Hiodontidae > Hiodon > Hiodon tergisus. The sequence goes on from JAOVYW010005485.1 coordinate 11,300, forward strand.
AAGAGTTTGCATTGAGGTTCGTTTTGATATTTTCTGCAGATGCTTTTATCCAATGTGACTGAAGGGCTGCCGTGGCAAAAACACATTTGGCTCAGTGCATATATGTTCCATTTCCATTTCCATTCTAGCCATTTAGCAGGCACTTTTCTTCAGAGCGACGTACAAAAGGGCCGTAGTTTATGGGTTAATGTGCAATAACAGATACTGAGCTACCATGCCCTATTGACGACTACGGCAAGAATAATGTTACTGGTAGTACTATAGCGAACGGCCTGTGCATTTAACTAGCGCTGCAGGAGAATGAGTAGAGGTGGAAGGATTCTATTAGGACATATTCACAGCTTTAGTTGCACTTCTGATGGTATGTAATTGGGATTTACTTGGCAGAATCTGAAGAACAGGACTCAAACTTGACCTTAATTGCAAATTTGCAATTAAATGCAGGTCATTCTAAGCTTGGGGAGTAACATTTAATTTCACAGTGAATCTAATAGCGAGGGAGGACAACGACAGGGTTGACATTTGCATGTATTCACATTTATATATACATTTGAATTACAAACAACACCAACTAAGCAAAGACAGTAGATAAGAGGAATGGCTTTGACTGTGCTGCAAGACAAAAGAAGGTTTAAAAAAAAATGATTGAGAAAAAATGTTCAGGAATGGATGAACAATCTTTCAGCTTACTCTTTAGGACAATACAAGAGGCCTCCTTGAGACAAAAATGTAATCCTTGCTGTCATGCTTGACTACCTTAAGACCTGCATTGGTCTTTTGAAAGGAGGATGAGGGGGGTCAACCACACCAAGCCCTAGGCAATATCCTCTGAATTAGAAAACAAATTTGACCCACATCCTCTCTCCGGGAGTTCTATTTGTCTTGTTACGGGGTTAGGAAAATAACCTCCAGTCTCACCTGCATTATGGT
>JAOVYW010005486.1:0-12224 GCA_025775045.1 Hiodon tergisus
TTGGGGGGTTTTATTTGCGGGGAGGGGGGGCAGGGGGGTGGTGCTCTTTGTATTAGCTCTGCTCATTAAAATTAAATTTAAATGCATTTAATAATATAAGTGTATTTTAACCAATTCTCGCCCACATTCATGGCACAGGCTAGTTGTGAGTTGACCTTTGGAAAACCTCATTAAAGTATCAGGCAGCCTGATGGGCTAAAGCCCTTGACTGATTTCCCCTCAAGTGACATTTCAAAGGTAAAGCAAAACCAAGACCACGGTTTAATTTGCTGTCTGCATTTACTGGTATTAACTGTGCTTCGCTCAGTGTATATTGACACAGAACCCTGTCCCCCACTTCCTGTTTTTCACACTCCTTAAATATGTTGTTGGGCCTGACATGAAATCAAATGGGTAAGAACTATGGAAAGGCATTTTTTACCTCCAAACATGTCAGAAGCAAGAGTGCAAATTTTAAAAAAAAATAAAATCATGGTAAGAGTGCATCCTTAAAGTGGGTCGCACACAAGCGCGTTCATTTAAATTGTTCCGCGTTGCACTCTAAACTTCAGTTCACAATGAAACTCCAGTACTCTGGATAGTTTATCATCATCATCATCATCATCTTCGTTAATAGTAGTAGTAATAGTAGGTTTTTCTGTTGTAGTTAACACTATCATCCAAGGCAACATACACTGGGAACATGAAATAATGGGTTCATATGATATTAAATCAAGTTGGTTCATGCTTATGAATAAATACGTATGAATTGTGCTTATCTCTCTCTCTCTCTCTCTCTATATATATATATATATATATATATATATATATGCGCGCACTTGAGGGTGTGTGTACAAAAAACCCTATATATTTCCCCATATGGAAAATGTAATATCAAAATTTAAACTAACGGAATATGTGAATGTGTGGTGTAGCATGTGAGATGTGAGAGAAGCCCTTCACATTTAGCCGGCTGTGCTTGTTCGGGTAAGTCAGATGTGACCATGTGTGACTGGACGGAAGGGGGTAGAATTAAACTTCACCTGTTTCTCATTTGATTATCAACCATTCATGACCCTGTCAGTTTTTAGTTTTATTGTATTATTATAAATAAACATTATAAAATATTTTTGATCATTGCAGTGTGAAGGCTGAGGGAGCTGGGTTTGTGATCAGAATGGTTGCAGGTTTAAAGCAGTAAGCTATTCCTGTTCCTGTTTTGGTAGCACTAGTTTTAAGCAGTTTTGGGTAAGAGTGTCTGCAAGATTATTAAAACATCTACAATGTAAAATGTAAATAAGGCAGGGTGTACATATAACCAGACACCACACCTACACACAATGTGTTCTGAAAACCACTTAATGGAAATCCATGGGGGAAAAAATGGTTCATGAAAAAAAAATAATGTACGATAAAAGAATATACGTGTTTAGTATTTTTTTTTTTTTTAAAGGGAGGCTTTGGCCAACTGAGAATTATAATACTGGATGTCATTACCACTTACCATTTATTATTCTGTACATAGCGTGCAAGGCTTGTAAATTTCTTTCATTATAGCAATCAAGAAAATAAAAACAGAGTTTTTAGTAGTTTTAGTAATTTTGAGTTTGTTATAAACCCAAACTCTCTGATGGATTGGTATCCTGCCCTGGATTACTCTGCCTGTAGCCCCGTGCTTGTGGCATTAGGCTCAGGCACATCTTGTCTGTATATTGAAAAGGAATTAATAGAAGTACAATAGTTTTTTCATGTTGCATGTACCCAGTCACATCATTGCAGTTAAACTTCACAGGCCCCTGCTGCAGATGACGACATAAATATGTGCTTTTGATGTCCAGCAGAAAGTGTTTTCTGTCCCTGTAACAGGGTTTAAATTAAAATTATTTTAATTGTACTTCGGAATCTTAAAGAATATATATTTTTTAATCATACATGACCTTAAAGCCAGAGGCAATGACTAAAACAAACTCTTCAACCATGATCCTAAAATGGAAGGTAAATGTAGCTTCATTGTCAAGAGATTCACTGAGGGACAAAATGTAACATTTTAATTTTTAAAATTACTTCTTAATCATATGATAACCCCCCGCCTCCTATTTATTCACTTCAGATAAGTGTGCTCTTGATTAAGTAAGAATAAATTCCTTTTGAGATTTCAAAGCTGGAATCTAAGACAGTAAAACCAAAATTGTACTCCCCTGAGACTGAAATTGAGAGTGCGAAGATCTATTTAATTTCTCTTTGGCACTTTTTATCTGCATTTCTGTTTAAATATGAAGAGCCTCTCACTAGATTGTATAACGTCTAAACTGAAAATATCACAGATAAGTCATCTGTTAGTTTAAAGATAATCTCACTGGCTATAAACTACTGTGCTGACTTCAAGCTGTTACTCACACGAGGCATTATGTGCTTTTGGGCCTTCACATTTAAAAGACCTTCCAGTTCCCTACAATTCCGAGTTTACTTCACCCACTACCATTACTAGACCTATCTTCGTTGGACTGTTCCTTCTATTTAGGGGGCAGGAAGGTCTCAGATCACCTGCAGATCTATCCATTCCATCTCACCACACTTTTGCATTCTTTTGCTGCCATAGTTTATTCCTGCTTAGGCCACATCAACTCAGCTGTTTACTGAACTACTTCATTATCCAACATATACTGTGTCTGCCATCATGTCAGTTCGCTCAACTGTTCCTGAAGTCAACAAATCATTTTCCAGTCTTTTCCCCCCCGATTGGCACACATTCCTGGGCAGTGCCATTGGGAATTATGTGTCTCTCCTCCAATAGGTGCTAAATCTCTTGCAAAGAGAGAAAGGGTGGCATTCTACTTTCTTACCTCCCAGAACATCGTTACAAGCTGAGATGCATTAGCATGATTAATGATTCCAAATATATAATTTAAAAATATATATATATATACTCCTACAACTCACCCTGCTCGAAGGGAGCTTGCAATATCCACAACAAAAAAATGTTCCGTAAAAACAAGAGATTCAGCTTATATTTTAAAGCTAAATAAAGATCTTATTTCCTTTTAATGTTTTCAGCAGACCTTTTCAGTGGGAAAAAACGTTTCTGCCTTCTTACAACACTTTTAAAAGCCAGTATGGAGCAGCAGCCATAGAAGTGCAGAAAAACTATGAAAACACTTCTGCAACTCAGGTATTACAGTGGATAATAACAAGAAGGGAAACCACATGGAATCAAAATTTTATTCACCGTGAGCTTTCTCTGACAAGATGCAACTTCCAGGCAGAACTTTTGATTTCCCCTTTAGTTGAGCCCAAAGCAACAAAGCCGTCTTGTCAAAGAAGCTGCAATAGTCAAAATTTGTCTCTTGGCGATTTTGGTCATACGTATTCATTTAAACAGGCCTCAAGAAAATTTGGTTAATCTTCACTAATTTTCATATAGATCTTAAAATGTTTTTGATATTCCTCAGAGGGAAAAACGTGTTCATGCATCCTAATTGATTTTCAAGAAATTATTTGGATCATATTCAGGTATCATTACATGTACTTTAACCCTTCCTGAAAAAATGGTAGGACAGGACAAACTACAACATTTTTACCTGGATTTTGAGGACTTTTCAATAATACTTCCAGAAATATGCATCAAACAATGCATCAAATGTGGATCTTTGAAATGCATTACTACATGCTTTTTGTAGGCCTTCCATTGTTATTTTTAAAGCCTTTGCTCATATAAAATGTAACTGCTGGTGAGAAATGAAAGAAGGTACCAGCTGCTCAAGTCTGGGCACTAAAAAATGGCACTTGGCTGCCACCACATGGTCTATTGTAGAGGTTAGCAAGTCTTGGGATGGACCTAGATGGAAACTGAGTAACACATATTAAGTAAAAAGAAAGTTTATAGAAACCTCATCATAAGTAACTAATCTGTAGGTTTGCACTGGTCCGTTTATTGTGGTGTGAATTCTATGAATTTTGGGATCACTAATATATATATAAAAAAACAGTAAATTACGAAAAAGGACTCTTGATTATCCTTTCATTCATTCCTTAAAGGTAAAAAAAAAAAAAAAACTTCTAGAGCAGAACAGCTTTGGGGTTGGAATTAGAGACTGAGCAAACATGTTTAAACAAATTAGGGTGTTGTGTTTATGTCTTGACAGCAGTATCTCTGGACTTGTAGATTACACCTCTGCTTTTCAGTTCCCTCACAACACCTATGGGGGGAAAAAAGCATGTTGAGCAACTTAATATTGCTGCAGATAATGAACAGGATGGCATAGATGGTTAATGCAACAGACTTCTAAGTAAGTCATTCAAAGTTCATCATGCCATCAAGTATCAAACTGTCAAGTATGGGATAAATCTTTACATTTCTAAAGGTTCATACCTGGTGGTAATCTTCCTGTGACTGTTACTGCATAAACCCCTGGCTTGCAGCTACCTGGTGGAAAACCAAAGGTTATTTCCTCCGTGCTTTAATCATCTAAATATTTTTTTAAAGGCCAACACTATTAATTACCAGTTTCCACTAAGTGCATTTCGTATTTTTTTTTTTCTCAAATAAAATCAACAAAGGACTCACTAATTCTTTGCCATTTGGCCACCCAGCTGTCCTCTGGGCTCATCATTGCGACGACCCTAAACAATTAAACAGATCTTCAGACAGGCAAGCTGCATTTGCATGATGTTTGTCACAAGAGAAAGAATTTCAGAGGTTTAAACTGTACCCGTCAAATGAAGAGCTTGTGCATTCATAAACCATCTCTCGATTTCCTTTCATTTGGAGGTAGGATTCACAGTTGTCACAGCCATCGTATTCAAACTGATCAATAGTCTACAGTAGGTAAAAAGAGAATTTGTTAACTTCCAAACTGTTTTCATCACTGAGTTAAAAACAAAATACAAAATTCAGCATTCATGAATGAGTTAAAAATGTGGCACAAAAAAACTTATAGATCATTGATATTAACACACCGACTAAGCGCCAGTGAAGTTTTACTGTAAGCGAACATAAAATATTTTACATGGCTGTTCAGCTATGTGTTATTGCAGGAACTTACAGTAGTGACTTAGTATCTTGGTAAAGGCTACAACAGCAATCTTCTAGTAAGAGGTCCACCTAATTAGCCTTTACAACAGCCCGATATCAATCGATGTGAAATAAACAGCGTTACCATATTGCGCAAAAACGTGTTCTTCCTTATAAATCAGCAAGACCCAATTCGGTATTTAGCTTAGGTCCAAAAGATTATACATTTATTATGACTTATAATAAAAGTGCTTTCACCTTTAATTTTTGTTTCCTTGTCACTGGTAAACAAATAGGCCTACTTCACCAGTTACCTTGACTTACCTTAACAAGGGAGCACAAGAGACACGCTCGCAAGTGACGGAGATCTTTGGGTACCGTCTCCAACGCCATAGCGAAGGCCAATTATTTATTCAAGTCTGTCTTTGTTTCCTATTCTATAGCTTTATCTTTGCTGTAAATTAAAACACCAGGAACTGTGTTTAAATCAAATACGTGAAAAGCGTTTTCGGGCGACTTGAACATACGTCATAGCTTTGCGTCGGAGCTTGATGTTGCCTCGACACTGGCTCTGGATCGGTATGTCTCGCGAGACCCTTCTTATGCGATTGGGGAATATTATTGTTAACAAATTTTATTTTTTCTTTCTGAGTATTTTGAACCCCAAAGAACGCAGTGGTGGTATTTTAATACACACTAGTCCAGTTTATCCGTGTTACGGATTTGAACTTAATAATTCGTTATGTAAAACCGAATGAAATACCGCCCAGTAGGTGGTAGCAACGCGCCACAATGTTAAAAAGAAAACAATACTAATCAATAGTTGACCCTGGATCCGTACTTCTACTTGTCTGAACTAGTAGTTCAGCTCATTTTCGTCTACCCCATTAAGCATTAAAAAAGGGTACAAAAACAATAATTTATCTACATCTCATGAGGAATTACTGATGTAAATAATCTCGGGTAACCCTATTTTAGCTCCAGGTAAATGCAATTAAATAAATAAATAAAAATCCTATTCATGAGGATCTTGGACTACTTACTACGTAAAAATCTGGAACCCACTTCACCTTCACTAGAGACTTTTATTTATATTTTAAGCAATAGTTTTTTTAATAGTCAAATACACTCCACTTCAACTTAATTAGCAAACCTTCCGTGGATAAAAACGTTAATAGCTTTTATTGTGAAAAGCAAACCAATAGTAAAATATTATCCCCCACTAATGGCAACTGATTGGCTTTTATCATAATTGATTATATGCTAAGAGATATCGGGTAAATTTGTAGTATTTGTCGGAAGTCTTTACTGTACGAGAAGTTCACACTTTCATGTTCGCTCGTGGCAGAGGAATGACTATTCCAAATTTAAATGCACTATGAAGTAACGTGCCCTAACGGTTCAGGAATACATCTCAACGGTTCTGAAAGGCAGTCTGAGAACACAATGAGAAGGGGCAAAATTCAAGGTATTGTTTGTATAAATCGTACATGTAAAATAGCCACATATGTCTTAATGGTCACAAAATTAATTAGAAGTTATATCGAGTTGTTAATTTTAATTTGATTGGAGTAAGGCAGGAACCAAAGCAACACTTTGGCAGCATTACCCGCACATTACATAACCGTATTTGATTTTTTTATTTTTGTTAGTAGAATAAATAATGTACTTATTAAAAACGGTTCTCGAAGTTTTGATTTGGTATCAACCTAAATAATTATGGGCGGATTAGAGACTTGTTACTAATATCGCAACTAGGTACAGTTAAATCAGAAGCGATGTCAAATGTGTTTGTATTGTGTCTGTGGAACGACATTATAACAGTTTTTTAAAATGTCTTTCACATCCAGCCGTGGATCATATGGAGCTGGAAGAGGCCCTCGTAACTATTCCGGTCAACCGGAACAATTTCCCTGCGAAACTATGGCGACTTGTGAACAGTCCCAATAATCGCTCTATTCGTTGGGATACCAATGGTGAAGGTGTCATAATCGATCAGCAAATGTTTCAGTCTGAGCTCTTATCACCAGTTAAACCCACAGCCGATTCTTCTGACGTTTTCAAAACCACCAATTTCACCAGTTTCATTCGCCAGCTTAACCTTTACGGGTTTCGGAAGGTGGTTTTAGGTCCCGGTTCCTCAGAAAAATTAGAAGATGGCGACCTCATCATGACGGAGGGAGTACAGCACCACTTTCACAATCCAAATTTTAAAAAGATCCAACCAGAACTGCTGGTGAATCTCAAAAGATTGACGACCAGCAACAAGGCCAAACTCGAAGCCGGTTTAGAAGTTAACTGCCGACCGCCTAATCGCTCGCGTAAACTGCTATCTAATTCATCTGATGTGGAGGATACAGGAAAACATGGTCAAGTATCATTGCAGCTTTTTCGTAATCTTCAATTTTGAATATGATGGAAAGTTTATACCTTATGAAATGCTAAACGACAAAGACCTAATTTATATTAATTTGTCAACAGGTTCTGTATTTGTTGGGGAAGTGCATAGAGGTTTCAGCCGAAATAACTCTTCCCCCTATCAGTATCATCAGACTGGAATGCATCCCATGAACAACTATGACCGGACACCTTTCCCACAATGTAGTTGGATAATGAGACATAGTGATTCATCCTCACCTACAATTTTCTCAGATAAGGGGATCTCCAGATCTGTCCTTCAGCATTTCTCCACCGATGCTTCATGTCCCATAAAGTCTAGCCCCACCACTTCGCATGTTCAACAGGTTTCTCAAGCCATGTCAGTGGCTGGACAAACATATAACCCTTTCATGCTTCACCACACTGAGTATCGTCCTGGATTTTATGCACCAGGTAATATACCTATTTTAAACCTATTTGCGTTATAAGGGTAGTAACATATACCTGGATAGAAAGTTGATTGCTGAAGACTTTTTCTTTTAAAATTTCCCCCACAAACTTTTAATTTAGCCACAGTTTCACTTGTAAATGACTGATAATCCATTGTTGTATATTTGTGTTGTTATGGTAACTCATACTTATGTTTATTATTTTTCAGTAACGTATCAGTCCTGTTCTCCAGGGTCGAGGAATAATGACACGACAGGCTTTGCCCACCAAACTCCTTCTTTGTATTCGCCTTACAGTTATTATCAGGTTGGTGGGCTCTTCATATTCCCAGAAATGTAAAGTCTTTAAAGTGTGTATTCCACTATTTCACAATCTAGTTTCCATGTTGCCATGGTGAAGTGAAGATAGTGCGCAGTTTGCTGTTACCTTTTAATTACTCCCCAATAAGGAGATACTATAAAAATCAAACATCTTTAATAATCTAATAAGATAACAAGGCCTTGAAGCAGCGATTCGCCTTCAAGCAAACTTAAAAATTATTGAGATTGTTTTGTGGTGCAGCATGTGCATTGTGTAAATTATTTGTATTAGTGTTATATCTATGTTCTTATTTGGTTTTTTGTGCGTTGTCTCCTTTCTTTACACAATTTTAGTCAACATATCCAGTTGGTTTCCTACATCATGGCTACCAGGATTGGCAGAGTAATGAAATTGAAGAGTCTAAAAAAAATTATGTCAACCTGGATACAGTCTTCCAAATAGTTGATGAGCTACAGGTGTCTCCAAAACTACACATGGTGAAAGTGGAAACCCCTGAAAATCAATTACAGACCAATCCTGTATCAGAACAACATTCTGCTGACCCCAGTTCAAATCCACCAGCTTCTACCCAGCTCCACTCTCAAGACTCTGTCTATTCAAGCTCATTGCCTGTAGTCATTGATTCCACTAAAGGGTCCACCTCTGTCCCTGTTTCTGTCGATGGAAAAATCTTTGCAATACCAGGGAATGACAGACGTAGTACTGCCACTACAGTAAGTATTCCTGCTGCCACAAAGAGACAAGAAGAGTTCTGAGTTCAACGAGTCGTTCCCTTTGGATTTCTCATAAAAATATTTTTTTCACTTTTGGCCCATTCAGCTTTCAGATTTTATTAATAAATATATCAAAACCTTACAATACTCTTTCTAAAATTGTAGAAAGATAGTTTAGAATGAAATTAAGATAACATTTTATTGCTTATTTTGTACCACCAGATGCAAACTGTATATTGTATAATTAAGTGAATGTTATTTTTTATTTCAGGTATTGAACTGCTGTGAAAAAACACCTCAGGCCAAACCCTCAGAAACCAATGATCACCTGAATGATGTTTTAACTTCTCCCAGCCCTAGCAAAGAGATTAAAAAGAGCAGACAACACAGCAAGTCTAATGGTAAGGCTCAACTGTCAATTAGTGACAGATCTCAAAATATAACTTTCAAGCTTAGCTAACAAGTCATTTTTGAGAGGTGCTCCTCAAAACATTTATACTAACTTTGATGTTTGTACCATTGACCACTCCATATAATATATAGTCACATTAACAACCAAAGTGAATATTTGTTCGAATTTATTTATTTATTGTCTCATAATTTACAAAATTTCTCTTTAGATCTTAATCTGCTGGTTGAAGTGGCTTGCAAACAAGAATCTTGAATATAAAGGAAAGCATTTACAAGATGAAATGCCTTTAAATTTTAAGTTTGTATAAAAAAAGCTTCTGCTGTTATAATACAGTTGATAAAGTATAGGTTGGTTTTGGTTTTGAAGATGTTAAGAAAGACGTTTTCTGTAAATCTGCTGTATGTCAGTGTCTTTTTATCCTAAAGTACAGATACACAAAGTTGTAGATTTTTCATCTCTATATTTATGTAGAAGGCTTATAATGATAAAAAAAATTTACCAAATTTAATGGCGGATTCAGACCTTAGTTAAATGACTTTGAGGACTGTAGTAGTCTTGTATGTCTGTTAGTTTTAAACAGTGAATAATATTAGTAAGCATGTCATTGTGGCATGGCTTTATTATTTAGCAAACTTGCAAGCGATTCAAGTTCATATTTGAAGTAATATTTGAAAGTCAATAATTATATCTTAGTATTTAATATTTTGTGCAAATGTATCGATATTTTTAAACTGCACCTCAAAATTGTACTTTTAATATAGTGTATGGTTTCTCATAAATCTATATGAAACTGATTGCAATGCCAAATACTGATACAAAAATCTGTTTTAATTAATTTTCATTAAAAAAAATTATTCATGATTCTTTTGATGTCTTTTATTTATAAAAGTCGATTCCTCTGATTTCAGTAGTTAATAGTTACTTACACAAATTTTTTATGTTTTCTGTATATATGTAAGAGCTATGTTATTAGCGTCTCAGGCCAGCACCAGAATTTTAAATCTTACAAAAACCTCAGTTGGTAGCCAATGGAAGCAAACAAAACCTGACTAAACCACATGCATTATCCAACTGCTTTGGACTAGCTGGAGCCTACTAGCACAGGTACAGATTGTAGTATTGTACTATAGAGTCACCTGTCTGGTTAGGAAGGTGTGTCAAATAATTGACTTAGAAGAGTAAATACATTGTCTAAGAAGAGCAGTTTGATGTTCTTTGTATTTGTAAACATTAGTATTTGTACGATCAAGCTATATCAAATATAAAAAGTATAATTTATTTCTCATCTTGTTTCATTAATCCAATAAGAAGGTTAAACTGCTACAAATATGGGGAAAAACCTTATTATAAACTTTATTTATTTAACATTATTTATTATAGCATTAATAAGCTTATAACTTTTTCCTCTTAAAACCATTTATTTTATTGCTACAGAGTAATTTGTGTTATGCCAGCGAAAAGGGGGAGCTGAAAATTTGTCTTAACAAACATGTAAGCGTTTATTAAAACTACGGAAGGTATATTGAGACTATTCAGAAAGTAGCTAAGTATGAATACATTTTTTAAAAGCTGTACTCTATATGAAAGGCAATTATTTTGCGTTATAAAAAAATGTCTAGTACTTTAAAAAAAAAAAACTTTTTACACTACTTTAAAGCTAACATGTAGCATGAAGTGGATTTTTAATTAAACAGTGAGCCTCAAACAAACTACCGGTTCTAATAATGCCTATGGCCTTTTGCAACTATAGTTAAGTATGTGCCTGGAATTAAGTGGGATCTTTCTACACATGTGGTAGCCATACTTATACTGAATAAAATGCTAAACCAAAATTAAAACGTAACAATGACAATGCTGATTATTGGGTCGGATATGTTACAACCCGCTAGCTCTGGGATGGGAAGTTGTTTGTTTTGTGTGCTGCGCCATACATTGTGTGCAGGTCTGAACTCCCTCCCAGAGAATTCCAGCCTCCCAGGATGACATCACTCTTGCTCCCGCCTCCCAGGATGACACCATTATTCTAACTGACGCCCATTTATAAAGAGGAGGAGGAGTAAGAAGGGGGGAGGAGATGTTGTGGAGAGTGGTGTGTTTGGAGATAGAAGGAGGAGTTTAACAGACTCAAAGGCAGCCTGACACTCTGAGGACCATTTGAACACCACGTTTTTACACAAGAGATTAGTCAAAGGTAGAACCACATCGGAGAAATTCCTACAAAAACACTGGTAGTAGTCGGCCATCCCTAAAAAGTGACGCAGGCCACGCCTCGCTGTAGGAGCGGGGAACATACAGATCGCCTCAATTTTGGCAGTTAACGGTGTAACCACCCCTTGTCCTACCTGTTTACCCAAATAGGAGACAACTCCCTTTCCAAACTTCTCTGGCAACCGCTTTACGGCTTCAGAATTGGCTAAATGGAGACAAGACACGCAGTTTCTTCCGAGACATAGATCATCAACCTCCGGCGAATATTCAGAAAGAGAACTTTGACCTTCTACAGAAAGTGTAGCAACTGACAACACAGCAGGAACAGGGGGGGACTCCACCTCATGTGGTACTTCACAGGCACCATCAAGTTCCTTAAAGGGCTCCTCTCTAGATAGAAAGGATGCCGATAAATCAAGTACATCACCCAACTTCTTTTTTTGGGCCCGCATTAAACACACAAACGGGGAACACAGAGGAGTGCTGGTCACCAGGCTGGAAATGATCACTCACTGGTTCCGAAACTACTTCAGGTAAAGCAAAGACTTTATTTCCAGCTATATCATTCCCTTGAATGACCGCAACCCCACTGACGGGCAAAGCTGGACGAACAGCTACTTTTACCAGACCTGAGAAACCCTCGGTTTCCAAATATACCATGTGCAGGGGCACACGAATTACAGCTAGTTCAATGCCTTGAATTAACACATCACTGCCTGCGTAAGAAGCTTCAGAGAAGGGTAGCACCTTT
>JAOVYW010005487.1:0-12224 GCA_025775045.1 Hiodon tergisus
GTGGCAAACTGTGTTATGAGTAGTACACTGAATAGGCTGCTCACACCATTCTTCAGTTTTAAGCACAAGCTGAATGGTTTATTTATTTATTTATTTATTTATTTATTTCCATGGCAGAGCACTGTTTTTCCCCTAATGAGAGGTGCTTTTCTTATCTAGGAATTGCCCAGTAGGGTAGGGTTGACTAATAACAGTGCTTACCGACTGGCAAAATATTTTATGCATATAAACTATAGAGGAACAATAAGATTTATGGCTGAATCAATAAATTAATTAAAAGACAAATCGATCACATTTCACAGTTGCCAATCTACTTAAACCAAAATACATTTTGGGGTAACCAGGTCAGGAACATGGTAAGAGCTTAAAGGCTGGGTTTGATTTGAACCCAAGGACCCTGGCACCCTGAGGCATCAACCCTGGTGCACCACCTATATGTTCTCTTAGAAGAATGCCATGAATGCAAAAAAATAAAATAATAATAACTATCATTTTAACACTCTTGAACAATATGCACGTGCAGATGTTACCAGGTATGGTATCCACAGAAGGTGGAGTGTGACAGGTGAATAACACCACGTTTACGTCAACCTAGCTAGTGGGTCAGCTTCTGAATTACAATTCTGGACTCCAACGAGTGCTGCTTAGTAGTTTTATCTCCAAGCTTCATCGGTTTTCCATGTGGAGTCTGCAAAGGGGAATCAAGGCATGCAAGCTCTCCAAGGGGAAGTCTTGGTAGTGGCATTCAAATGACATTCAAATTCAGCCCTCAAAATTTGTTTGCCTTCCAGCCAAACCTGCTCTGATATCAGCTTTTTCATGTTTGCAGTATGCAAATCACCATATTTCTCCTAAGTCTCTCTCTCTCTCTCTCTCTCTCTCTCTCTCTCTCTCTCTCTCTCTCTCTCTCTCTCTCTCTATCTCTATCTCTCTCTCTCTCTCTATCTCAGAAAAAAAAAACAGGAGGCAAACTGTTGTGTGAGTACATCAGGATGCCGCGCTGAATAGGCTTCTCACTGCATTCTTCATTTTAAAGTGTGCGCGACGAAGAGCGTTGATTATTCAAAACTCTGTGCATCTTTACAATCGCTGATTTAGGGCCACCAAAGAGGCGTAGTGCCCAGCCCAATGGCAAGAACAGGAGCTTTGGCTCTGCTTTTGCAAGGCGGGTTTTGCATATCCCTCCAGAGAGATGCCCTCAAGTGCAGCAATGCTTGCCCCCAGAGAGAGACAGCCATCTTGTCACGGTTTGACAAGGGTAAAAAAACAGCCCTAATGGTGGCATGATCTGTAAAAAAGCGTTTCCGTTTTTTAATCATGTCCTTGTGTCATTCAATGGTTTCTCAGTAGCTGAATCCACATTTCCAGCCATGCAACTCGGATAGCTTTTTTCACTTGGTGCCAGACGGAGAGATACACATGCAGGGATTGGCTTTTCACCTTGTTGGACACACATTGAATAATGTGGGTTGAAGTGAAGCTCAATGCATCAGCAGAGTGGTTTCATTGTCATATCTAGTTAAAGATATATATTCCATATGCATGTCCATCCGCAACATTTCCTAACTACTTTTCAGTCTTTTGAGTGTCATCATGTTGAGTCTATATCTGCTTTTCACTTTTACTCTGTGGTGAAAATGAAGTGCAAGTTTATATATTTTGAATGGCTGTACCTGGATATTGACAACTGAGGCAATTCATATGGGCTAATCTGAGACACAGCGGATTGCTCTTTGGCCCATCTATGAGGTGGATTGACAACCCCACTCATCGAGGGCCACAGGGAAATTTTGGTTATATAATTGTTTAATCGAGGTCATAATTCGTGTGGTCAGTCTCCTCACTATCTGTTTCCGATTTTAAAATTCCACAGTTTGAAAGGTAATCCTGAAAGTTGCAAGACCCTGGCCCCCAAGGAATGGGATTTTCCACCCTGCACAGACCAAATGAATGCCGGTGTGGATGGCCTTGATCTTGATCTCCAATTGCGGGACTGTCTCAGTGGCCAGGGTAGGGTAAAGTAAACGAGGCAGTTGTCTGGAAGGGGACAATCTAACAGTGGTCTGTTTGTTGATTCGCAGACTGGAACGAGTTCTTCCCAGCCAGCGTTTGTCCAAATGTCAGGTGAGACTCTAATGTGGAAATTTCCGTTTATTTAAAAAAACATATATTAAGTATTTTAAAAACTTAGCACTTACAAGCACTCTTGAGTAAAAGAGAAACATTTTGTATCAGGTTCTGCCTAGCAACCACGTGATAATAAAATGAAGTCATTATGATCAACTTCTTGGCAAAAACAAAGCATTAAAAAATAATGCATTGTACAGACTTAATTGGATACAGTCCTTAGCAGACCCTGTTATCCAGAGCAACCATCTTCTTAGACTAAGACATTTATTGAAGAAGGTCAGGTTAAATATCTCAAACAAGAATACACCGTCAGAGCCCCTTCTTTACTTTGTACAGCCTTTTGGTACCATCTTGTTTGACCTGTCGACGACTCTGCCAGGGGCTGGGGTGCGACGTATGGAGGGTGGCAGGGGGTTCAAAATAACTATCAGCTAAATATGAAACAGTGCTTTGTTTTCATTTCCCCATGCAGGCTCCCACATGCTTCCCGGTTATTACGGCATGAGGAGGCCCTTTATGTCCGAGCCAGAACTCTGCCATTCCACTAAACAGTTTCCGGCAGAGGCCTACTCCTCACCACTGGGGGGAAAACCCCTCCCCTGCGATCCCGCCTCAATGCCAGGCTACCCCTCCCTCGTTGACAGCTACTACTCCGAGTCGTTTGGAGACTACCGCGGTTCGGCCTTCGCTGCCGGAGGGGGCTCCCTGTTTCCTGCTTCTGCACTGCCCTCCCTCCTCCCGCCCTTCGCCGGGGAGTCTTCGCACTTTGTGCTGGTACGGCTCCCTCTTCTGACACTCACAGGTTACTCAGCGGATGTGGAAAAGGAAAAAAAGACTGCTCTTTTTAACTTTTCACTAGAAGATCTGCTACATAGCCTGTGTCTTACTTGGCTAGCCATCATGCTAACAGTTTTCTGTCAGTTTTTTTTCTTCAGATGAGCTTAACAATTGTATTGAAATGTAAAGTCACTGTCCGGCTGAAAGGAGAGTTTCATTTCATTTAAATGATTCAAATTTTCCTGGAATGCTACAGGTTTTGTTTACTGGTCACTGTCGGCTCCTGTTTTTCTAGCAGAGGGACACATGGGAGCAGCCAGCGACGGACACTGTGGGCCCGGCTGAGGGTCTGTGCTCAGACGGCATGGCCCCAGTACCAGCCCCGACCTCGCTGGCCAGCCCAGAGTCTGGAAGCCCTGCTCACTACAGGTCAACCAGCCGAGGGTCTGGACTGCCCAGCTCCCAACCCTACTCCCTGCACTCCCTGGAGGAAGTGCATTACCCCTCTCTGTATCAGCCCACTTCCAGCTACGCGTGCCCCCCTTACATGGCTTCTCCCAATGACCTGGCCCCCAAAATGAACCCCCTCTCTTCAGAGGATTCCGGCCACGCTCCAGGCCTCAGTGACACCCACTCCTGGGCGAAGGAGGATGGTGGCAGCCCTTGGTCGCCATACGAGATCCGGAGAGCCTACTGAGGGACTTCTGTGGTGAAAATACCTCTTTGGCCCATTGCCACAGAAAATGAACATTGACCATTTCCTATCCCCATCCATTCACAGAGAACACAGAAGTTTATCTTTATTCGAGCAGCGTATTATTTCCATACCAAATTAATTACAGCTGTATTGGTGTTAATGTGCTTTTGGGTTTGTCTGTGTGTGTGTGCATGTATGCATGCTGGCGTATACTTAAAATATGACACATTTGCTCCGTGAAAAAATAACCCTTGATGACATTAATGAAGAAGCTTGACTGTAAATAAGTTTTGACACTTGGTTTAATAATTAATTTGGAACCTTTTTGCTTTCCAATGTATCTCATAAACGGGTTTTATGAATTAAAGGACTTTCACTGGAAGGGCACTGTCACCTATATCATTTGCATATTGCCGGTCTTTCGGGGAATTCAGCTGCTTGTCTGCTGCAGATGTTCTAAACAACACTGTAAAATATATGGACTGCTGAAGTTACCTTCACGGCTTGGTTCCTGAGAGCCAAAATTTGAGTAGTTTTACCTGTCAGACGAAATCCCCGGATTTGAACCACCCTATGATCTGATCCGATCGTTAAGACACTCACTTAGAGAACGAAGGCGATGGGCAACCTGAATGTAATTCAGGTGTTATGAATAAGATATTGTAGTAGCAGGGGAACGTATATCCGTATATCCACCACAAGGTATATACTTATGTTTATGTGCCTTGGGTTGGGTTGGGTTGTGTTGGGTTGGTCGTGCTGGTCATACGGTTGGCCCGTGACATTTATTCTGCCAGTTCATCCCCACCTACCCTCTGCTACTCTACGACGAACAGGCAAATGGCTGCGGGAGACTCCTGTGTCCAGTGGTGTTCACCATCATGACCCCAGACATAGCCAGATACATAACAGGCTACATGTGACAAATGTGCAGGATCGGTTATCATAACTATATTGCTGATCTTGGAAATAAGATCAGTCTCGGGTCGGCCAAATGTGATAAGAAAAACTTATCTGGGGCGAAGGGAGAGAGTTTTTTTTTACTCTTTCCCTGTTGAAATGCCGCCCCATGTCCATCTGAATTTCCTGGTTAACTAGCTAATGTGACCGCACCCCCATAAACGTGTTGTGTCCTCTGACAAGGATAACAGGTATATTGCGGACGCGATACACACAGCCATATGCAAAACATCCCAATACTAATTTCTTGCTTTATAACTCTCATATATTTTCTACACTGATAAAAACATTCTCCTTAACTCTTAAACAACATAATAATAACAAAGATGTTACTTCAAGATGTTATACAACGATGTGCACAGCATTGCCACCTGGTGGCAACAAATTGCTAAAAACCAAAAACCGCACCCTTGCAAATTCAGGATAAAAAAACAAAAATGCCTTACTTGAATGACAAAACAGACTTGAGGTTTGCCAAAGCAACCCAAGAATTAACATTATTACAAAATATACAATTTGTCTGTCTCGACTAAGAATTTATCCTGACAAAATTCTGTCCCATAATATTTATTAACCCTACTTCCTAAATGCTTCCTAATGTTTTGTTCATTACACTTTGTATTTCTTAAGTATCCTATGCGCTGCTGGAATTTTTCACCCTGTAAGTGAACCCCAAATCATCACCAAGACTTTCTTGAAGCAGCCCCATCAAATTATACTTCAGAGGTGTAACGCTCCCCTATTTAGTTCTCTCCAAAATCAACATCTTAGACTTCCGTGTCCTCCAGTCAACTCGTATCGCGTATTACCTGGCTCCCTAGCAAGTCTGAATATTAGCAAATATTCTAATTATTACAATGGAAATATATTTCTGTACATAATTCGCAAACCTGAAATAAAATAAAAATGTGAGAGAGCCTATCATGCCAACTAGGGTTCTATCATGGGATACGTAGAACCCTCATTGGGATGTTCTACTCCTTAAATAGATCACACAGCGTTATAAAAATGTACTATAAAAACTTCCACATCCATATTTTAAGTTAAAGTAAATTCCCCTTCCCATGGTTTATTTTAGATTAAAAATCTATTCTGTGGAGGCCGACAGGTAATCAACGAGCAGTTAGCACACTTCAACGCAAATGTTTCTACCTCCGTCCTCCTTCAAAGTGAAGTTTTCCTTGAATTTCCATGTTGTGAACGCGCTGCAATGCCTTGGCCTTCAACACTCTTAAACACATTCGTTCCGAATGAATTCATTTTTTTCAAACACGGTCTAATCCACCCAAACCTATTTTTACAGGTAAGCCACTGATTATCGAGAAGTATCTGTATTCTGATTACGTAATTTTTTCATAACAATAACAGAAGAGTTGTTTTTTCATTTAAAAAAAAACAACAGTTTTGTTTTTTGTTAGCACTCAGCTCTACTGGTATTATATTTTTATTAACGTTTGGTGTTCTCCCTCATGCATTGGTCACTCGCTCTGTGTGCGATATATATGACCATTGGTACGTTTTATTAGGGTCAATGCTGTATGTTTTTACGTTACATTGTTGGATCGAAAGTAATTGCTAAATTAACATGTATTTGAATATGTTTACTATGAGTGCAACTCTCTTATTGAGTGTTCAAAAATATTCCTTAGGATTGCTATTAGGTGTTATACTCATACCAAGGATGATGTTTGTATCTTTTAAATCTACTTAAATATGTAAATTATTTATTTTCATAACAAGCTGTTGGTAATATGTAAAGAAACACATATTCACCTGGTAGGGAGATTTTCAATCTCAATATATAATGTATTACTTGTTTATCAGACAGAAACTCAAAAGTAATTGTCTTGATTCAATAACGTGCCATACCTTCAGCATTTGGGTCTTCCAACAACATTTCTGTAGGTTTGAGGTCTGGATTTTGACTCAGCCAATCCATAACTAAAAATTTCTTCCTCTTAATCCATTATTTGGTGCTGGAATATCTTGCGGCAATATTCTTTTTTGGTGCAATGTAAACTGATGGATGGTCCGACATTCCCCTCCAGAATCAATGGTGGAGGGGATGTAGATACTGTAGCTCAGGGCCAAAAGGCCCAAATTATGAGACTCTGGATAAGATTATTTTGGTGAACATGGTGCTTATTTAAGTCCATTCATTCTTCTAGAAGTCTACAGGATTATCCATCTACAGGTGGTGTTTTGCAAACTTTAGGCAAGCAGCGTTGTTCTTTTTGGAGAGAAAGGGGAGTGTAACAATTTGCACTGTAATGCCTGTAACCAAGCTAATCATAATGTCTACATTATTTAGTTGATTAAATTACCCAGGAGGTTTAAGACATCCTAAATATTTTAATTAATATCAGAGAACGCCATACTAATAATACAAAGATACACTGGCATACTTTTGAAAAGTATGTTAAGTATAACATGTATACTATTACTGACTTTTCTCCAGTTTTCAAAATAAAATAGAATAAATCAGATTTATAGGCAACGGCAATCAAAAAAAATCTTTCAGTTGGGACTACGGGTCTGAGCGTGTTCAAAATTTAAGTTCGGTCATGCCCATAGACAGCAGTACCGTGGCAGGTGGTATTGTTAGCCATAAGGCGGTGAAGAACCTAATAGCAAGTTAATAGCCATGCAGTAGGAAGCCTGGTATATGAACGACAGTGGAAATGAGGCAGGAAAAGTGCCCAGGGGTGGATTGACAGGTTTTATTTTTGGAGAAAAAAGCGTATCAGAGTGTCTTCATATATAATTTCAAGCCTATGTGGCAAATAATTTATATCTAATCCACATCAAACACATTCTACAGTTTGTTTTCTTTTCTAGAAGCGTATGACAGTTAATACAATAACTTTCCGAGTAACCAGCTAAAACTAATAACATTAACGTAGCCTATATTTTATTAAATCACTTTCATCAAATCTACACTTTACGTAATTCTTTTCAGAATCAAATTATTTTTCAGATCTTTAAAAGTGTGGTTTTCATGGTGAATCGTTGTTCTAACAGGTTGGACGGCACTCAAGAACTGGAATTTTTAGCCTCCATGTTTCCAGCGCCAGGTCACGCTATGAATTAAATTCCTCAGACTAAGTATCGGTTAGCCCGTTATCTGTTAGCAAGCTGTTGAGCAGGTTTGTCCGACTAAAAAAATAAGATTTTTAAAATCTATGAAACAATTAAGTCTGGTGGCGATATTTCAAATCAAATTCTACTTTAAAAATAAATAAATATTAAGATTATCTCAGGAACGGGAGTGATTTTCTCTGACAAAAACAAAATACTGCCATCTTTCAAATGCCCTCCTGCTGGAGGAGTAGAACACGGAAGGAAAGGGTTCCAGTAGAAATGTAAAAGAGTTTTATACATCACGTGATATACTATATTCAGAAAAAATAAAAGCATTTAATAGAGTAAGAATTTTATACATATTTGTCACACGATTTATTGTATTATAACATTAGCGACATAAAACATATAGACACAAAATCTACCTAAGTTAATTTTAAAATGGTTCGCCCCCAGAGGTTACAGGAAGTTGTAGCAGCTGCCATGTTTAGCTGCTTTGTTGTAGATTTCTTGTAGGTTTCCTGCAGATTTTTTTTAAAGTGTTGCAATGGAACCGAGCTGGAGTACGTTCTTATTCCAGGTAAGAGAGCTGTTCTGATTTATAAGTAATGTATTTAAATTAGTTTCTAGACAAAGCCCGAATACCGTGAAGTGTGTGTTGTTTTTTTGGATGATAAAATTTTAGGTAAAGCTAACCAAGCAAAACAATGGTAGCTGGCTACATCAATCCCACAGGCTTCCAGCTGTGAGGTAGGGCATGACGCTTGGAAAAAAAATGAGTATTTTTGCGTCTTTTTTTACCCATTGTTGTAATCGTGTATCATTTTCGGCTTGTGGTAAAACAGCCGACTAACGATTATATAACGCTCGGTTTATATCTAGCCTTCTAACTGCATATGATTGCTAGTTTGCTAACTAAACATGAGCTACAATCAGCCGTCGCTACCACTAGGCACTAACAACGCCACCGCTAGTCAGTCCCTTTTTTTCCATGCCCATGAGCCTTGTTCGTTTTTGTTTGATAGGATGCAATTGTACCGCTCTAAAAAATATAATCTTAACCTCAAACAAAGTGAAAGGATTCGGAGAGAAAATTAACCCACTGTTTCGATTGATTCTATTTAGCTTTCTAGACAACTTTTTTTCCCTTTCCCTCGCAGGTATTCAAATGGCCGTGTAACCGCGGGTTTTAAAGAAGGAATTCAAAGTATGCATATAAAAACTGTAGTTCAAGTGGCGATATTTTTTCAATCCACCAGTTCTTTAAAATGCGTCTTGTACAGTCCGTCGATTCATATCGGTGAAACACAAAAATAGACGTTATTAGCAAGTCGTAAAGTTGGTTATTTACTAGTCGTATACCGCATAACTTGCCAATTAGTGGGGTTGCGAGCTCTGCACAGACCGCTATTTCTGTTTCCAAGTTTCCATCTTTGAACCCGTTTTTATTACATCTTATTGAGATACATTTTTTCGTTTAAATAAACCGGTTGATTCTGCAATAGTTACGACTACCAAAATAACAAAAATACTCCCAAACACTGTAAACTATAAATGTATTTTTTTGAGATAATTAAAATATCTTTGATTCCAGTCCCGTCCCCCCATTTTTTAATTAGCGTGATCAAAGTGAATGGCTGATGTCTAGATATAGGGAGAGAACACACACTACGTTCTCTCTAGTAGCTGTTCCAGTCGTTACTTAAGAGGAATACTAAAGATGTTGTTTTTTGTCGAATTGTCTGATTTGAACTAGGTTGTGCGTTAATGTATTTATAAAATTAAAATCTAAACTTAAGCACCTACTACTGGTAATACACAAATCTATGATTGTGTATTGTTGCCTATTTAATTTTTGACTGGGCTCATTCAAGCGTTCAGTACTGTTCAGTTCTACGTTGAATTTGAAAGTGATGCTCAACGACTCCGTGTGAATGCAGGGAGATGCTTTACATGTCTGGTACTTGCAAAACCGAAAGGATGAAATTCATTTTGCAAATACCAGATATTGGGGTGCTCCGAAGTTAGGGGATACCCTTACAGGAGGCAGATGCCATCTAACAGCACCAACGTAGTGTAGACGTTTTTTTCGTGATATTGACATCCCCTACATTTGAAGTAGGCATATTGGCTACAGGTGATTTGATTGCGATATTGTATTTAAACGTTCCTCAAAAATAACAGTGAATGAAACCAACTATCCTTGGTTAAATGTTAAATATTTTCTATGGGCTGACTATGTGCCTTGTTTTCACTCTCCAAATATTAGCAATACTATATATACAATATTATGCAAACATCCCATTGTCATATTCTTAGTGGTTGACTTTGAAGTAAAATGGACCTCATTCAGATTAGATTGATTCATATAAAATCCCCCAAAGTTATAGTTGGGGGAAAAAAATTGTATAAATATTTGGGGGAAAATTCCATTGCAGGACTTCAAATTGCTTTGCTTTTAGTTAAGCCAGGACTGTTCAGGATATTGACAGCAATATCCAAGATTCTGGATATGCATGTCGGAAGAAGGGGGAGGGGCGGAAATAACCTATCAAGACATTTTTAGAAGGCAATCTCAATATTAATGCGAGGCATACGGACTACCTGGGGGTTGGACCCGCTAACTGCGCACAATAGCCCTTAAGTCGGAAGCAAAGGAAATGAAAAGCTGTTTGGGCCCTCTGGTGTTCTTGTAGTATCTGAAAGTATTTCCGTGAGGTCCTCCCTCACATTCTCTCCTCCTGTTTTGAGTATCGTTTCAGATTATAAAGGCTTCAGATGGGCTTTTCTTTTGTCTTCTCCCTGTGGAAGTTACAGGTAGACCTATTCTCAGTGTATTTGTATATGGTAGGAAGTGCAGGGACAGGCGAAGGTAGCCCTCTGTATATGGATGGTGTGGGTATATCCCCCCCCCCCCCCACATCACTTGTTGTATTGGGCCCTCGGATTCGAGTCGGAACCGACTTGTCTATGTCTCAATAGGCTTTCATAATATGAGCAGAAGAGTGTGGCTTTTCGCCCCTTCTTCCAGATCTAAGTCTGTGTGTCTGATTTGCGCTCATGTGTAATTGTTGGCACGAGGAGACTAGCAGGAGTGTAAGGTATGATTTTTAGTTTCTTTGGCCATCTTGTAGCCACTGATGGGCTTTCAGCAGAGTCCACCTTATGGGCGTTGAAAGTGAAGCCTTTTCCAAGTATTGTACTTTGTGATAAGCGACAGGTTAGAGGTAAATTAGACCTTTAAAACTTACTCTCAGGGGATTTGGGTTACCGTGGCGACTCTAATCGAGTAAAGTGGGCAGTAGCCCGACTGTGTAGTTCAGGGGGTGGGGGGAAATGAAAGGGAAATTCTTTTGATTCCCTTTGTATGCGAGGGTAGGCATTGTGTGTGTGGTGGGAAGAGACCGCTGTGAGTGGAAGCGCCTGTAATCCCTTTTATCGCTCGGCTGTACCCGTGCGCTTCCCAGAAGTTCAGCGCCTCGCATCAGTCTACACCAGGCGCTGCCTTCGGGCCGGGGGGCGTGCAGCCACCTGTCCCCCCCCTCCCCCCCAGGTGGCGGTTTTATGTGCTCGCTAGCGCCCTCTTACCCTCATTGAGAAGATGAAGGCCATGAGACTAGTAACTGGAGTAGTGCTGGTTAATGGGTTTTCAGGGCTTTTCACGAGACGTTAAACCTCTTTTGAGATGCTCTTCTACCCCTGGTTAGACTGATTGCACGTGTTGTTCTTTCATGTGGAAAACGTTGGCAGATCTTTGTCCGTTTCCTGCCGATACAGTGGCCGACATGCCCCAAGAGTAAACGGACCATGCTGAGCCTGGACAGTCTGGTCTTAAGCAGTTTAGTACGTTATGCCTGACTAGCATGGGCCTTGTCCTTTAGGAGGTTTCTAAAGCATGTTATGTGCCCTCAAATTAGCAGAATGCCTTTCGTATGTTCATAGGATACAGACTCATTTATTGAATGTATCCTATGATATTGTTAAATATAAGACATTTAGTTGTAATGCATTCCAAATGAGGACATACAAAACATATTTTGGGCAAATGGGGCCTTTATTTTCCATTGTGCAAATTATTATAATTTTTTTTGCCAGATGTGTGCACAACGTTGCCAGATGTTATGCACATATCTCCTTTAAAATTGTAAGTTCAAGCCTGCAGATTTGCCTGGTTTTGTCACCCTTTCTTATGGTAATTGTGTTTATTTTTTTGGTCATTAAAATATTTTTGAATAGAGGATTCCCAGCGTTACACCCTGGAGCTGAACCCGTTTCCTCAGCCTGACTGTAAATGAGGTACTTTCTGAAACCATCCCCCCCGCACACACACACTCAGTTTTATCTCGGAGTGACCTCAGCCTTCAGAGCAGATTTGTATCAAAATCATCAGAGCGGCGTGAAGGCGCAGCAGGCCTCTGTCTGGGTGCTCGGTTGTCACCCGGGCCTGTCTGTGGGGGCCTCTTGTGCGGTGTCCTGACGCGACTGGCTGAGGGGGGGGGGGGTGGATAGTCTGTGGCATAGCAGGTGCAGTCGAACAGAGAGGGGAAGGTTGCGCCCCACGGAAGTTACCGAGTTGGGG
>JAOVYW010005489.1:0-12222 GCA_025775045.1 Hiodon tergisus
TGTTCTGATCCATCACATAAAATTCAGATTTAAAAAAACATTGAACTAAAGTCTGTAATGTAACAAAATAGGTAAAAGGCCAAGGGGGGTGAATACTTTTGCAAGGCACTGTATCTAAGGTTTTTCAGGATTTTAAGAGATCATGTTTATGTTGCAAACTAATGGACTATGCCACTGAAGTTTTTTGTGTTTTGTGTTTTGTGTTTTGTGTTTGTGCAGACAGTGTTGGGGTGCGCCTTGTCGATGGTTTGGGAAAGTGTTCAGGCAGAGTGGAGATTTTGTATGAAGGCCTTTGGAGGACTGTGACCAAACAGGATTGGTCTATGGTGCATTCCAATGTAGTCTGCAAAGAGCTGCATTGTGGGGGAGCCCAAAGGTTTAATACTAGGCTCTTTAGCCATGGTGATGGGGATGTGTGGAAGCTGTCTTGTGGAAGCCCTTCATCAGTTGTTGAATGCTTTAAGAAGCCCTTACCAGCAGCACTAAAGGAGAACATCAAAGTGATCTGCAAAGGTACGTGAACGTTTGCTGATACATCTAAATTTACTTGTTTGACATGCAGTACATAAATATATTGCATAAGTAGTTGCTCAAATTCAATAAAATATTACAAAGCTCCAACTTATTTAAGTCATCCTTGGAATGGCAACCACATCGCAAGACAACCCTCAGTACTGTAATTTACATATTTTAGAGACTTTAAAAGTAAGTGTAGTTGTATACTTGACTGAATGTTCTTGGCTCAGTTCATAAAACACGGGGCCAGGCAAAATCAAAGCCATTGCATTGTGATAGAGGCCGGAAAGAGGTTAAAACAAAAGAAAAATACTGCACAAAATATGGTAATACCAATAATACCAATAATTTTTCGCTCTTCACGAAAAGCTGGTGGTGATCTCCAACCACAGATGACCATATCGAAAACCTGCACGGAAAACGTTAATTAATCCTACTTGATTTTTCATATTCTTCTCCTCAAACAGAGCAAAAAGTTCTTTACCTGCAGGGTGATTCTCCCTGTTCTGGAAGGGTAGAGATTGAGTCTGAGGACAAGAGCTTTTGGTTGCCAGCACCAGATGAAACCTGGAATATTAAAACTGCCACCGTGGTGTGTAGACAAATGCAGTGTGGACAGGTTGTTTCTTTTAAATATGTACTGAATAAAAGTCTGAAAATATCTGACCGGTGGAACTACACATACATTTGCTCATCAAGTGAAAAATCTATCTTTGACTGTCCGAAGCGTTTGGAGAACAGCACACTTTCTGGGAAAATGGCAATTGTAAACTGTTCAGGTATGGAGGTATTTGAGTATTATTTCAGATTATACTGTAATTTATGCCAAAAATTTGATATTGTTTTAATTGTATCCGAGTGCGTTTTACATTAATGTCAACTTTGTGTGCACTAATTTATTTATTTTTAGACGTTAAATCGTTACATAATTTTTACCTTTGTCTTCATAAGCAATTCTTCTATTGTTCTAAATAAGCATACTTGTTAAATCAGTAGGCTATTAAAATGTTTAATAAAAATAAATATAATCTACAGCCTTCCAGGGCAATCTATAATAACCCCAAACTTAATTTTAGTTTAGTAAATACTCCAGGTCATAGATAAGATTACATAATGAGTATGGCAGGATTTATAAAAGTTAATAACAAAAATGCAGTAACAATATAAAACCAAGTGAATAATCATGTTCTTGGCCCCGCAGGAACCGTGTCTGTAAGACTGGAGAATAGGTGCTGGGGAAAGGTGGAGGTGTGCATTAATGGTTTGTGTGGAGGAGTTTGTGAGGATGCCTGGAATCCAGAACAATCCAATATGTTGTGTAATGACTTGGGCTGTGGCAAATGGCTTCCATTGGTAAATGTGAGCAAAACTCCCGGAGTCCTGATAAGCAGCGTATTCTGTCCCAGATCAATCAAACATCTGCAGCAGTGCAAATTTATACCCATCAATGACACAATAAACCCACAGTATTGCCAAAACAAGCCCATCTATGTCGTTTGTGCAGGTACCTTTAACGATATTATATATACACTGTAAAATATTATACATACACTGTATACACACACACACACACACATATATAAATATACACTGTAGACAGTGTGTTAAAATCTGGAAAAAGGTAGCGCCTTCTGCCAAAATGCCTTCTTAGACCTGTAATACTTTTTATTGTAATGTAATTTTATATTTATTTTTATCATTTGAAACATGTTAATATTGATCAATACTGGGAAATAGATTTTTCTGGAATTAACTCTTATAAATGCATCTGTATTGCAGCCAGTATGAAAGCCAAGTTGCACGATCCGAGGGAAAAATGCTCTGGCAATGTGCAGTTTTTTTACTCTGGACACTGGCGCAACGTCTGTTCTGAAACCCTTAAAAGAAGTGTTTCAGACACAATCTGCAGTGTGCTAGGCTGCGGAACAGTCATTTCCAATCGTAGATTGGCACTCTACAACCATTCAAATGAACAAGGACTGTCGGACATCACGTGTTCAGACAATACCTCCTTAGCAAGCTGCACGGTTCAACTTTTGAAACAAACATGCAAGCCTGGCGGTGTACATTGCTCTGGTATGTTCCTGTTGGTTCTGAAACTTCAGGCTTTTCGTCCAAATACAATATAATATATTTAAGGTATTGTAGATTTTTGGTAAGAGTAATGGTTACAGCCATCTTTGATGTTTCCCCTGTCCTCTTCTCAGACTGGGCCAGGATGCTGCTGATAGAGGACAGTGCATGCAAGGGCAGAGTTTTTGTGCTAACGCAAGGCGGACTACAGGCTGTGAGCAGTGAGGGCTGGGCTGACAAGGAGGGGCAGGTGCTTTGCAGGTATTTGCATTGTGGAGACTACAGAGATCACCAGGGAGTAAACACCAGTCTTAATAACTGGTGGGACCGCAGCTACAACTGCAGTGGATCTGAGAGGAAAATATGGGACTGCCAAGAAAAACAGAGGTCTGCCGGGAGCCAACAGCTCTACATTAGGTGTACAGGTACCATTGCAGCACTGAAAAAATATATATTTTTTAGATATATATTGCACAATGCATTGCAATGCCACCTATATGGGGTGCCAGATATAAAATTTACATACACAACTTTTCCATGCCAATTACTCCATATTCAATCAAGCAATATATATATATATCAATTGTTGTTAAGGTGACATTGGCTTTATGTTGGGACATATTTGTAAAATTATTTTGCTTGCATAAGTTTCCAACCCCTGTGCTGTGGAAGCCCCCAGTTTACACAGGTGAAAGAAATTGCCAAAAAGGAGACAAAATTGCCATTTGGCCATTTTTGGATAAAAACTCAGTTAAAGGATCATTGGTCAGGCAGTGAATCTGATAGAAAATGAAGACCAAAGAGCATTCTACAGAAGACAGAGATAACTTAATACCATTCAATATATTAGAAAAAGGTAAAAAATAATATCTAAGAATATGGCTATCCCAGTGAGCACAGCTGGATCAATAATCTGAAAGTAGAAATCTGTCAAGAATAGGATATCCATCAAAACTCAATGTTTAAACAAGAAGGACAATTCATTGGCAGGGAGTGGTGTAATAGCGCACCAACATGGTGGTGACAGCATCATGCTGCGGGGATGCTTCTCATCAGCAGGGACTGGGCATCTTATAAGAATTTCAGTCCAGTCAAAGTCCTGATCTCAATCCCATTTAGAACCTGTGGTCTTTTTGGAATATTGTGGTCCACAACCGAGCTCCAGCAAACCTGAACAACCTAGAACATATCTGCTAATATGAATGAGCCAAAATCCCTCTGACACTGTGCAAAGCTGGTAGATACTTACCTCAATAGACTTAAAGCAGTTATTGCCTCAAAAGATGGCTCTACCAAATCAGATACTTGGATGCTTTTGTGAGCAACATATTTGCATGTTTGTTAGAAAAGTAATTCCCGACATTAGACCATGTCATCTTACAATAATTGATTTTGAGTACCAGCCTAATTAAATGCAATATCTCTGTTACTATAGAAAGCCGGTTTGAATGGGAGAGTAACCACCAGGAAGCCAATTAAACAATACATACATTAAGAGTCATTATGTTGCATTCTACCGACTGCTCCTACCTGAACTTAATACGTTTTGTCATGAAATAATATAATTTTTTTTCCCCCCATCGCTAGATGAGCCTCAGATAAGTCTTTCAGGTGTGTGTCAGGGTAAGGTGACTATGAATATGACTGAGGGCAACAATGAGGTCTGCGGATCACAGTGGGACGAGGCCCAATCTCAAGTCGTCTGTCAGGAGATGCTGTGCAGCAATGCCATCAGTCATGATATAGACAAGAACAAAGGGAAACAGTCACATTATGTCAACTGTACAGGCATGGAGTCCAAACTGGGGCAGTGTGGTACAAGCTTGGCTCTCTGTAACCGATCGGTCATTGTGTCTTGCGCAGGTGAGAGACAGAAACCCAGACCTATAGTGCACTAATGGATAACTACATCTTTGTACATCTTTGCAAAAAAAAAAAACAGAACAATCACAGCCTAATTTTGAGAAGTAGAAAAAAAAAAAAAAAAAATATATATATATATATATACTGCATGGCCAAAAGTATGTGGATGCTTGCTTGTTGAACATCCAAAATCATTCAGGGAAGGCTTTCCACTAGATGTTGGAACATTGTGTGGGGTCTTGAGGTCAGGGCTCTGTGCAGGCCAGTCAAGTTCATCCACGCTGTTTTGATAAAAAATTTCTCTATGGACCTTGCTTTTTGCACGGGGGCATTGTCATGCTGAAACAGGAAAGGGTTGTCTAGAATGTATGCTGTAACATCAAAATTTATTTTGACTGCAACTAAGGGACCTAGTCCAAACCATGAAAAACAGGCCAAGACCATTTTTCCTCCTCCACCAAACTTTATAGTTGGTACACTGCATTTGGGCAGGTAGCGTTTTCCTGACATCTGCCTAAGCTAGATGGTTCACTCCAGAGAACGCTTTTCCAGTGCTCCAGGCTCCAATGGCCGATGCTTGGCATTCGTGAATGGTGAGCTTAGGCTTCTGTGAGGCTGATCAGCTGTGAAAACCCAGTTCACGAAGCTCCTGACAAACCGTTCTGGCGCTGACTTAGCTTCCACGGGTAGTTTGGAACTCGGTAATGAGTGTTGCAACCGAGGACAGACCATTTTTACATGCTTCAGCACTCGATGGTCCCGTTCTGTGAGCTTGTGTGGCCTACCATGATATGGCCAAGCTGTTGTTGCTCTTAGACATTCCCAATTCACAATAACAGCACATTCAGTTGACCGGAGCAACTCTAGTAGGGCAGAAACTTGACAAAATGTTTGTTGGGAAGGTAGATGGTGCCAAGTTGAAAGTAACTGATCTCATCATTACAGGCCATTCTACTGCCAATGTTTGTCTATGGAAATTGCATGGCTTTGTACTTTTATACACCTGAGAGCAACTGGTCTGGCTGAAATCCATTCATTCTAAATGGTGTCCAGACACTTTTGGCCATGTTGTGCACAACAATTTTCCTTTTCCTTTGGTATGTTGTCTCAGGGTATTTTTAATACTGGTACATTCTTTTCGTTCCAGATAGCGTGAAAGTGAAGCTCTCTCAGGAATGCGGGGGGACCGTTCAAATTTATTATAGAGGCATCTGGGAATCAGTGTGTGCGTTCACATCTTATTCACAAAGGGAAGCCAATATGATATGTTCCGAATTGAACTGCGGTAATGCCAAAAATCACAAAGGAACTCTCATTATAGGAAACAAGGTCCCAGAAACCGTTCTCAAATGTACTAGGGATGAGAGATTCATCAAGCATTGCGTCAGCAAGAAGTCTTGCCAAACAAGGAAAGCTGCTGAAGTCTATTGTGAAAGTAAGACAGCATATTGATTCAAGACATTCAAATTATAAAAAAAAATATGAAATTCCAAATGTTTGAGCATAACAATATTTAATTCACTTTATGGACCTTTATTTTCCAACCCAGAATAAAAAATTTGAATGAGTTACTCAAGGTTTTCAATACATCAAAAAATACGTAAGAAAAAAAAGTTATTTTTTAGTCATTCTACTGGTTATTGCTAAGGTGAACATCATGCCACCATTACCTTTAATTTCAGAGTATTTCCTAGTGGGACCAGGTACTAAAATACCTGTTGTAGTTGTGGGTGCTGTGTTGGGACCATTCCTGATCTTGATCGCTGCATTAATACTATGGAAAAGGAGGAGAGCGGGATCCTGCCTTTGTGAGTAGTATTTTGGTTTTGTGCAGATTTGCATAGGATAACTTACATCCACATTTACATCAGAAAGCTAAGACACATGAGACACAAGACACCTTTATGTCATACACGTAAACATGCATTTAACTATTTGTACCAAGCTACAACTATAACTATGACTATATTTTTCAATAAAACTGGTATCAAACACCTTCATTGTAATTAAATGTTTTTTTACAAGATAATTTTCTTAAAACTAGATGATTACTAAACAGATTATTTTAAATTATTGAGACTTATTGAGCAAAATCAAAAAGTAAATTTTAAATCCAGTTTTTAACCTATTACTTCGTATCACACTTCCGCAAGATAACATTTATTTTTGTGTTCTAAAGCAAGTAGTTTGGGACGGGAAAATGCATCTATTGAAAGCGGTGATTATGAGGAAGTCTTGACAAATCCAAACGAAATAGAGATGAAAAAGCAAGGTATGTGTCATTATCAATGTCCAATTGCACCTGGCTTTTTCGTGGAGAAACATCCACTTTTTTACTTGGGATGTCAAAAATTTCCACCAAATCTTCTGTAAAATCATGTTTTGTTTGTAATTGTAAGTGATGATGATGCTGTTTTCCATTTGAGCTTTCTTTTTTGTTTGTTTCTGTTATACGAAATGAAGTAGGACTGCATGCGGATACTGAAAATATGGCCGCACATGTCCTGCCAAAAAGCAAGATTAGATTATTTTCTCTCTCATGACTTGGACTTTGACTTTAAGTTTCATATAATTTATCATGTGATTTCACCCTTATGAATCAATGTGTATTATTTTATATTATTGCAGTCAATTGTAATTTTCTCTGTCTAATTGAAATACTAAAATCTGAAATAAACTCGTTATGCAAAGGTAAAGCCTCCCAAAAACATAAGAGCTGGTAGACCTTAGGAGATAATGTCACGGGGGTAGACAGAACTGCTCCCCTGTGGTTTGGATCCACCAGTTGTCAAAGCAGAGCATGACATGGTGAAGACAATAATGACATTTTTAGGTAAAACCTATAACCCAGAGAAATAACAACAAAAAAAATGAACAAGAAAAAAGTCCACGGTGACACAGCAAAGGATTATCGCCTCCCAACTACCGTACAGACTGCTATTTGTGGTGGTTACAGGATTACCTGGATGGCTAGTGGAACAACACACAATGTTTTAAGCAAGTGTGAATTCAAAAGGTACACACAGCAAGTGTATAAAAACCAGACCAGACGTGTCTCTCCTTTTCAACCCACCCACTTAGCCACCCCAATGCCTTGGAACTGAGGGAACCCATCCTCCAATTTTCCACTTGCTTTGCCATGCACAAGCAAGTTCGCTTGCCCATTATTTCCCCTATTCAACATGTTCATGATATTTACTGCTGCAATATATCATATCGGTAGAAAATTCAAAGTTTACAGTATTAAATTAAAATTTGGCAATCCGCTAATCTTACTGTACATAACTGTTCTTAATAGCATTATATTTTTATGAGTAGAAGAAATAAAAAATAAAAAATAAATAAATGTTAAATGCAATTTGTTGGTTGTAAAAGTTTTGATTTGGTCCCAACCTTAGTGATTTTAAAATAATCATTAGTCATTTAGGGGTCAGGGACATTCATTTGTGTTGGTATAAATTTATTTCAGGTGTTTGTTTCGCAATAGATATCCAAAGAATTTTTTTTTTTTTAAAGGTATTCTACCAATGTGGAAAATTAAATCTTTTTAAATGTAGGATCTTAGCTCACTCCTCACTGTTTCTCTCTTGCCCTCAGTGCCAGTGTGTCCTTCAGGAGTGGAGAATGAGCGGGGCAGCATGGCCTCCTCTCAGTCCGAATACGATGACATTGACATGACAACCGATGGTTCTGCACAACCCTTGAACAAAGAGGAGGATGGAGCTACTGGACTGGATCAAGCCCTTAAAAATCAAACAAATGGTAAAAAAAAATCATGCATGTTTTTATTTATTACAGATACTTAAATAAATGTTACTGTTAAAAAGTTGTGTCTTCATTTGCTAATTTGTGTACTTTTTTAACCAAAAACACCGTTGGGTCCTTATGCTGATCTAGAAGCAGACATGTTAATTTACCTCATGTCTTTTTTTTCTACACCATTTCTAAGTTTTAACAGAGAATCTGGTCTGTGAGGAGCAGCCCAGTTTACAGGAAGATTATGATGATGTAACTGTGTCCCCTAAGGGAGAGGAGGAAACTGCTTTGGTTCAAGAGACACTCCTCTCCCTGGGGACCAACACTGAAGAGGATCCGATGTCCAGGAATGAAGAAGATTACCTACAGCCCATCCAGTAATGGTGAGCAATGGTAATTTATTGGTTGTCAACTCTGATCTCTGTTCTTCGATAGCCACTGAACAATCACGCACAGCCCTTGACCTCTTAAGAAAAAACACGCTTCTGGTTCACTTGTGTCTTTCCAACTTTCTCTTTTTTTTTGTTCAAAAACTTGCTAATGGAGCCGCCCACCAACAATACTGTTTTTAATTTCGATCTTTCTTCTATTTAGCAATGAACTGGGCCCCTCAGATGAAGACGCACCAGTTAACAATAGTTGTTTGATTTACTATTCACTTACTGTCTTTACTTTTGCTTATGGCAGTATTTAGATATTTTTCCTTCCATATGTCCATATGTGCATATGTCAGTCCATATGTTTTTAGTTTCATTAACTGAAATTCTAGTTCAAGGGTTTGTAACTGTGTTCCTGGAAGGGCCACGATCCCTCAGACATTAAAGGTTTCATTTTATTAGTGAAACACTCAAGTGAAAGCAAAAGCTTAGTGAAAGTGGTTGGAACATCCGTATAATAGCTGAGCCAATTTAGCAGTCAAGGGTTTTGCAGTTTGAGTCGAACAAAAATTAGAACTATCTCTGGCTCTCTTGACCACTTTGCTAGTCAAACTATGAGACCAAATTAAGTCAGTTTAAGGCTAAATTTATGTAGCAACATGAGTGTTTATTCCCTGTAAATGCTGAAATGCATCAATGTTTCAATATTTGTCATTTGTTAATTATTGTTTTATAACTTTCCACGAGTGTGTGTTGTATGGCCAATAATAAAGTTAAATGGTCTTCACCCAAGGACTACATCTCCTCTGCACCTTCTGTGGCACCTTCTGAAGGGTCTCCTAATGAAACTGTATTCTCCAATCTGGTTTGTATTTTCAGCCGTCGGGATTGCTACATTTGTGGTCTGCACCTTGCCTGATACTTGGAGAAGGGTTTATGCGTGCTATTCATAGATTTCAGTCATGTGACTCTGCAAATGCAAGCTTGCTGATCAGATTACGTTTACGTCAGATTTGTTAAATAGTAGTGCTTTTTTTCCATTTTATTGACTTGTGACAAGTGTAAAATAGAGAACCACCGATATAGTAGGAGATGTAATTGCAAACCCATTTCAAGACTTTGTTTGCCCTCCTTTATGGAGGCCCAGTTTCAGATTTATTTAAGTGCTGGACTGCAGGTATGCAGCTCAAAACAAACACAGAATGTTATTTCTGATGCACTGAGACTGTGAAGGCGCACACCCAAAGGCGTTTTGCCCCACTGTTGGGACATTGCTTTGATGTTGTATGTAAAACTGTATGTTGCTGACATGTCTATAGTTTGATATACAGCACCAGAAGCACTGTTCTCCTATTCTGTCAAATGAAATGGTGCGGTTGGGCTCCGGAAGTTAGAGTCTACTGAGTTGCATTAGCTTTCCAAACTATCAATAAAATTACAATTTAACCTTTTGTGTTAGCTCTCCTTCACATGTAGGCCGAAAAATGAATATTTGAATTTTTATTTATTTTGAAGAATCTCTTCTCCAGAGCAACCTGTAAAGATATATGAATAAGTGTGATGCACAGCCCAAGCTGCAGTGTCCCATGGTCTAGCCGCTGTCAGAAAAGGCATTTGGAAGTACTCTCCATGGAAGTACACTATATGTGAATGCGCCACTCTTATTCCCTGGCTCAATTAGGTTCTGTCTACACCTAGATGCAGATATACTGCGTAATATACCGATTCCAATACAACCACCTAAATATGGTTCAGTGGTGCAGTTCAGTGCGAGTGCCAGTTATATTGCATTTCTCTCTCTCTGAAGAGAGGCTTGAGACAAATGAACATGTCAGACAAATGTGGGTTGGAAGAAGTTTGAAACATGAATTACTAACGACTTATACTTGTGATTTAATCTATCTCCTCTACTGACAAATGTTGCTATGATTAATTTAGAGCATGCTTTTAACGCTTTTTAATTAGGAGACTATTGCATTTATATATATATATATATATATATATTGCAATTCAAAATGTATTAAAAAAATACTTTCATGAAGTAGAAAAAACAAGGTATTGTTGGTCACTACCACTTAATGCAGAGGCTGTCACCAGAGGCCAAGAGTTATTCACAGGCCAGTAAGGTCACAGGGTCACAGGATATACCCAGCGGGACTAATTTGCCAGCCGTGCCTCTCGTGTGCTATGCAAACACAACACTCCCAGCAACCTCACATCCAGTCTGAAACTCCTTTTGGCGGAGTGAGGGAGGCTTAAAAGGTCTGCAGGGGCAAAGATAGAAATATCCCTGTACATATGCCAGACTGGGAGTGACAGGACAACATAGACATGTCACACAAACACAATGATTGCCACCTTGTATCTGTCATGTATTCCCAACTGAGTATCACTGGTCTTCTACAGGAACACTTATCACCGATGGTGTTGTTGTGTTGTTTCTCATTTTCTTTACTAAATCTAATCTTAGGAACGTTTCATTTTGATACTATTGGATTGTGCATATATGGTGCTTTTGTTCTATCCCTCCCATTCCGACTTCTTCCACCCAGTTCAAATCTTTATCAAATGTTACACTTATTTAACTTGGTCAACTTGAGACTGATTTTACACACAGATAATGAAGACTGACCCAGATCAATATGTATACGTGTATTTAAACATTTGTATATTTTGACGTTTGACAAATTAGAGATGATGTAAAACTACCACACCAAATATGGGGTTAGGGGTGTATAGATACTCCAGGAGAATACTCGAATCTTAGCACTCGCTAAGATTAAGACTAAATGTTTTGTGGCAGAAATGTCTCACTTAACATTTTTATGTTTGAAAATATGATTATTCTAATATGTTGAGGTTGATTTGTATTGCCCTGCGTTGGAAGTCACAGGGGACATCCAAACTAAATCTGTTATAACCTCATGTATCTGACACAAAGACCAACAGTCATGTCCTCTGAAATATTTTGAAATATTGCTGATGCTTTCTTGGCAGAGTTTCAATGCCAGGCTAGAGTGCGTCCAGAAGAAAGAGTGTTTGTGTATTGGGGGTGGGTAGGATTGCTGGTATAGAACATGGTCTTACATCACCACAAATCTTTTGAGTGGTGTAATGATGACTTCTTGGCGTGAGAAAGGCTCAGTTGTCGTGATTTTCCATTACAGGGATGCTGCATCAATAGGTTAAGGTCCCAAAATGAATGTTTCCACCAAACGGGTCTAGTCTTTCCTTTTTGCCTTCTGTTCGAACTGCTGTGTGGTGGCATCTGTTTGCCTGAATACACAGTAGGAGTAGGGAGGGTGATGTAATGTAAAAGAGCAGCAAATTACTTTTTAATCTGAGCACGTCCCATATCCACATAGGAGAGCTGACAAATGGCAGGACAATAAGTTTCCTGTTATGGTGTTCCTGATCTCACTGCTAGCTAATGCAAGATTTTTATTTGAAGGTGGTTCTTTAGTGTAGCTAATTTTCTATGGTGCCATTCTGACTTTGAAAGTGATTTTAATCTTGGAAGAAGTTAGTTTGAACATCAGAAACAATATGTAATATACAATATTATCATTCTTCTTCATTATCAAAATTGTTCAATATGTATTAAATGTTCCTCTCTCTCTCTCTCTCTCTCTATATA
>JAOVYW010005492.1:0-12221 GCA_025775045.1 Hiodon tergisus
TACACGTACATAGCCTAATAGTTCATAGATGTAATGGGCAAAATGCTGAAATTTGTATTTCGAATAGCTACACATGTTATACATGTTTTTCCCCCCTAATTGTTTGGGGATCCATCACATTTCAGGTAATTTTCCAATGTCCTTAAAAAGAGGTGGAAAAAATCAATAAGCCATTTTAGATTCTATCTATCAAAGTTGTTTCATACTTGTCTGTTTTAAAGCGGGATTGTGGCACTTTAATGGGATGGGCGAGCCGTTCGGAATGTATGCCAATGATTCCTGTCATTTCAGGGCAGTCCGGCCACGGTTCATCGAGCGCCCACTTCTCCCTTGTCAGCTTGGCTGCAGACAAGCATTTAGCTGCGAACTTTGAACAGGTTGTGCAAACCAGACACGGTGAGACGGGGGCCCCTTCCCAGCAACCCCCCTGTCACTGGAGCCATGGGGGAGGGCCGGTCTGCCTCCATCGCTGAGGAGGGACGCGTGCCGATTTAGGTGGGGTGTGTGCGCAGGTTTGGACAAAGTAACGATGCGGCAACGTTAAAAGGAAACCTTTGTCATCTGCTCCTAGGTAAAGACAATAAGCGTTGATGAGAAACCGAAAATTAGGCACTGTCCCCCTCTACCATGTGTAGCTTATGACTTCTGCTACGCAGTTGTTGTTAAACTATCGCTGACATAAATATGCACAGCCTTTCCCCCCACTTTGCATCGTTTTTGTCTCATCCGGGATGGAGAGAGGGCCCCCTTTTGTCCACGGTACCCCCAAAGTGGGGCCAAGTTCAGCAATCTGGGCCATCAGGGCCACTGCTCTGCACCTTGGCTCCGTGAAGTAGCTTGTCAGGCCCGAGTGCCTGGGAGCTGACAAGCCGCCCCAGTGACATTTCGGCGCGAAAGAGCAAGTGTCTCGCAACAGAGCGGTCAAATATCAAATAATAGGTCAAGCAGGAAGGAGCTGAGTGGCTTCCTGAAGCCGGTTTTCGGCAACTCGCCTGACAAGCAGCTGGGCGCTCTCTGTGACTAAACAAAGTGATGTTCTGTCGGCCGCGGCCAGACAGTCTGTACCCCCGTAGCCTTCAAAGGAGCGCTGACTTTGATTAATGTCTTCAAACCCTTGAGCGTGGAGACAACCGGGTTTTTTTTGTGACACCACCAAGATGTCATTCCAGAACAGAACAATAAGAAACAACCTAGAGATGACCGCTAAATGACAAGCCCCTTAAATTGTCGTAAACTGATCCAATTCGACAAGTATATAAAAACACAGATGTAACATGAGCATTAAATACGGGCATTTTGACTGTCCGCCATTGTTACCAAATCTTCTTTTGGAATGAAATCTGCAGTTAAAGTAAGTAAGACTGTCATTTTCACTTTTTTCTTTCTGTTTCCCAATCAGAAGGATTCCTGTATTTGTTCCATTTTAATGGTGAGCAGCGGACACAGATGAAAACCGCTGGAGGGAGAAGTGTCAAGTCCGACAGCCGTCAGGCACACGCCTTGTGCCGACATAAATATTTAACGCAGGGCAACCCAGAGCATGCCGCATCACGCAGTGATTAGGGTGAATGGTGGCCCACGCCATACGTTCACGGTTCAGCACCACATTGATACACTATCAGAGGGTTCGAGTGGCCTGTTTAACCTCAATCTCCATAAATCATTCATACGCCACGGAATCTGCCTTGTCGCACGGAGTTGTTACCTCCACCATACATTGTAATTTACAAGCAATAAAACAAAGCACACCCAGGAATGTCCTTTCTCTTGACATCTGACTCATAAAAGAGCAAAGCGTTTTGAGCTTTCTTACCCGACCTGGTTGTTGACCACTCTGTTTTATTTAATACCTTATGATGTTGTTTTGGCCTGTCGAACATTATAAGCATTCTGGCCCTCGGTCAGTGAGATACCCATAGACTGTTATTACACCTATATACAGCTTTAAAGCGGCTTGTTTTACTCATGTTTACAACGACTCCACATTCTGAATCCAAAGCTCCAGAAAATCTTCTTTTTTTTTTATTTAAAAAAGTTTTAAAAATCAGCCGGAATATATGCGTCTGGTCGGTGTAATAGAGCTGTTTCGCGGCGGCAATTATAACCAACTTGAATATTCCGAAGTAGAGCACGTAGAGAGGGGGGGGAAAAAATCCAAGCTAGAGATAAATGTTAACAGAGACAGGAGAGTCTGGCCTAACAAGAGGCATCTGGCTCCACGCATCATGAAATTAACTTGTGCTGGCACATCGCGGCGCCCAATGCTAACGAACGGATCTGCATGTGGAATACGCCTTTTAAAAGCCTTCCGAATATTTATTTAATTCCTCCCACATGTAAACAGTCTCTCTGCCTAACCACTGCATTTGATCTGTATTAGTTACTCATAATTACCCGGCCACGAGTGTTTACTCCATCCGTGCATTGGGTAGGAAAAGATACGCATTTTTGTCCCTATCACCGATCCTTACTTCCCTACTCGTTATCTGCATTTAGATGTATGGTGTACGAGCAGGGCGGCCTAAAAGCTACTCCTTTAGCAGGATGAATCAGAGGCAAGGCAGAGCCGACACTGACCGGGCAAAAGCGTTACAACTCTTGCTCTCGTTTTATAACGGCAATGGGTTTTTTCAGCCCTAGTTTATGCAGGCAATTCAATTCAATCATCGCATTCTACTGAGAGCGCTGAAAAAACGTACTCAGAGTTCCCTACACGACTTTCAGTTTTAAAACATTCGTCCGTTTGTACCAACGTCTGAGTTGCCGAAGCGGTTCACACCAAGAGCTCTTCCTGAAGAGAATCACACAAGTTGCCCGGTTCCTTTTCTGGGGATTTGAGCCTGCGACTCACCTGTCCAACTCCTTTGATAAATCAGAGTCCCCCTGCTTTCTGGCAACTCGTAATTTTGATGGCGGACCGTTCAGTAAACAATGAGGTCTAGTTCAGAAAAAGGGATGATGATAAAATATAGAGAAAATTGGAAAGTAAGGTGACGAATGGGGATTAGAATCTTGCTTGCTGTAAGTGCATTAGAAGGGTGGTGCTGTAAGTGACGTTGGAGGGTGGTGCCGTATGTAGAAGGGTGGTGCTGTAGGTGACGTGGGAGGGTGGTGCCGTATGTAGAAGGGTGGTGCTGTAGGTGACGTGGGAGGGTGGTGCATTAGTGATAGACATACATATATAACTGTCTGCCTTGCAAAACAAGTCGCTTGGTTGGGTGATTGTGCGAAGCAATTGAGTCTTGTTAAAAACAATTCAGGGTTCGAATTTCATGCTCAGCAGCTCTCACGGTGTAAAGATGAGCGCGTTTTTTTGCACGTCGGATTGTTTCTCGAATCGGAAAGGCAGCGGCGGTTACCTGGCGGAGGGTGAGCTCTCGACAGTCAGACAACCGTTCCTCTTAGTGGGGGCAGGAGCAGTGGCCATGCAGTGTGAATCGGATCAAAGGGGCGACACTTGTCCAACGTGGGTGTCAGGGGGCCGTGCCGCTCGGCTTCCTCCAACGGGCCCCGCGGGGACGCAGTTACATGGCCGGGGGGGGGGGGGGCACCTGTAGTCGGAACACAGAGGCAGTAACCAGTCTCAGCCTTGTCTTGTACGTGGTATCACTGTCTGTCTTTCTGACTATTTGCATTGGCTCTGCGATTTCACAGACAATTGGATTTTTGGTAAAAGTCACTAACATTCTTTGCTATTCTTCGGGACGTTGGTCAAATTTGAACAGTAAGAGTGGAGTTGTCTACAAACAGAGTGCGTAGTCACGTGAGTGGAACAATCTCTTCCCTCAGTTTCACTTACTTAACCGATTGTGTGGTCAGGAAGCACTACCTCAAAGTCACTATCCCATCAAATATTGTAAAAGAAAACAGGACAGCAGACTAGGGTGTGACGCAAGTGCAGACATAAATTACAACACAACAAGCTTGGGAACATAGTCAAAGTCCCTGGTGCCAGGCTCCCCGGCCCTGACAGAAGCTCGGCTTGGAGAGGTTTGTGAGTGTGGGGGGGGGGGGGGGGGGGATGTTATAAGTAACATCTGGGAAACTTCGTCACTTAGACTTACAATAGTGTGGCAGGCCATTTTCCTGCCTCGCCGCAGGAAGAGACCAAGCACTATACGACAGCTCTAAAGGCACCAGAGGGCCCCTGGAGTTCACGGTCTTCCAGTACGCTAACTCAGGGAGATGGCTTTTCCGGTATATGACTTATTATGGCTGCCATGCGGTCTTCCTCGGGCTGCCCTCTCCCGCTCAGTGTTCGGTCACAAATCACTCTGTGGCGTCCCTGAAGTGCGTCTGTGTTTGTTAAGTGCACCGGTCTGATTTGGTGTTAATTCAATTTGAGTGCCCTTAATATCGAGAGGGACCGAGCCGCGGGAGCAGAGGCGAGCCTACCTAGGATGTCTCTGAAGATGCAGGGGGAGTGGAAACTAACGGCCGGCTCCAGCGCGGGCCCTGAGTGCTGCCCGCCCCCCCTCAGTCATTTGCACTAACGCACTGTCGCACACACAAAAGGATTACCGTCGCTAATAAAACTTTCATAAGGGAGCCTTTTTAGGGCCGACCCTATTGTGTTGCCTTCCCATTAGGTCTCCTCGCACGCGGGCCTCTTCGGGTGCCAGGTGACAATGGAGCGAGCACCTCCCCTGCCCCCCTCGCCGGACGGAGGAAGCGCAATGTTATTATTATTTCATTCCTGGGGAGGGTTGGCAGGCCTCACGGGGGGCAGCATCCTGTTTGGGGAATACCTGGCTGCAGCACTTACGGGAGCGGCGCTTTTTGGCCCAGGTCACGCGGTGTCTCAGCCCACGCGGGTTGATCGCATGATAGGCCGAACGTTCGCACTATGGACAGCAGGTAGTACACTTAGGGCTGTCTCCAATGCACTGAATAAGGAGTGTTGCTTTATCCGTTAGATGCAATGATGTAATGGCTACCCAGAAGGCTACCCCTAATGAATCATATCCTCGGTGCGTCATGTGATCACATCACTTAATGCATTTGTTTAACATGGCCATTATATTTTTATTTTTAAATTCTACTAAGTGAATACAAACCAAATGGCATGACTTCCGCTACCGTAAAAAAAAAAACCGGGGGGCAGGGGGGCGATGTTACAGTGCTTAGAAGCCCCACTGACATCTTAGTGGCTAATTAGGAAAAAAAGCTACAACTGTGACCTTTGGGCAAAGTGATTGACACTGACAGGCAGCCACAATCCCTAACCTTCAGAAATGTCAGGTACCTAAACTACAGGATCCGAGGCTACTCACTCGGCCTGTCACAATGGAATGTGAGACAGTGACAATTGATGAATATTTACTATTTGTTTCAGCACAATGGCTTCTCTAAGACAAAGAAATATTCTGGCTCCAGTGTCGACTCGTTAAATGTAAACAATAGCGATTAAAGCTACATGAAAGCATTCATAAACGCATATAAACGCATATTCTTTCAAGTATCTCCTAGCGGGTCCTTCTGTCTGGATGGTAAACTTGGTCTGTTGAGCTTAAAATACCAAAGGGAGCCTGAGAGACCTCCGTTTGATTTGAACAGTCGTTACGCGGCCGTCTTTTTGCTCCCATCTGAGGCCAAGCGACCGCAAAGCGCTTCCCCTGGCCCTCCCTGGTATGATCAGTGGGGATGATGCAACTGCGGACATCACTCACTTTCCCCAATAAAAACTAACTCCTGTTTGTTGTTGAGTCGAGGATCTCAGACGTATGGCTCCCCTCCTCCTGTTTATTTTCTTGCTTCGTGGTTCAAAAATAAGAAAAGTAAATGAGGCAGATTAAAGACTTTTCTCTCCTTTTCCCCCCTAATTCAAGCGGTCCCAGGAGAGTGGAGCCTGTAATGTTGGCTGCCGTCAGGGTGATTAGGTGTGGCTGCAAAGACCAACGCTTCTCTCCCGTCTCGGCTGGGCCATAATTTTATTTGAGCGGCTAAAAGGATATGTTTGCTTTATTGTGCTTTTATGTCGAAAAACTTCAAAGGCCACGTCTCCTCTTCGCATTTCATCGATGACAGTTACCGCACCTCGGGAGATGTGGAATCGCTATTTCATTTATTTATTTGTTTTCATTCTGAAGATAAAATATGCCACACACCTCTTTAAAAACAGACAATTTTTATTGAGGGCGATGTATGTGAGGTGCACGGCTAATATATTAATTTAATCCTCCTGTTCGGTGTCTTTTATCCCCCGAAGATCGGCAGTAATCAGTTTGTTCCTGTCTGCTGGTTTTGGCCGCGGGGAGGGCAGTGTTAATCAGAACTGGCGTAGCACCCCAGGATGTCAGTGAGGGAAATAAATAAATAAATAAGTAAACGTGAAAGAGATGACACCACACAGATTTATCACCCCTGAATCGCCACGCCTCGCATCCTATCCCACCAGAAACAAAATTAAACAAATACTAACTACAAAGAAGAAAGAGAAGAAGAAGAAGAAAGAGAAGAAGGAGGAGAAGGAGAAGAAGAAGAGAAGAAGAGGAGAAAGAGAAGAAGAGAAGTAGAATAAGAAGGGGGAGGAGAAGAAAGAGAAGAAGGAGGAGAAGGAGAAGAAGAAGAGGAGAAGAAGGAGGAGAAGGAGAGAAGAAGGAGGAGAAGAAGGGGGAGAAGAAGGGGGAGAAGGAGAGAAGAAGGGGGAGAAGAAGGGGGAGGAGAAGGAGAGAAGGAGGAGGAGAAGAAGGGGGAGGAGAAGGAGAGAAGATGGAGGAGAAGGAGAGAAGAAGAAGGAGGAGAAGGAGGAGAAGGAGAAGAAGAAGAGAAGTAGAATAAGAAGGGGGAGGAGAAGGAGGAGAAGGAGGAGAAGAAGGGGGAGAAGAAGGGGGAGGAGAAGGAGGAGAAGAAGGAGGAGAAGGAGAGAAGAAGGAGAGAAGGAGGAGAAGGAGAAGAAGGAGAAGGAGGAGAAGGAGGAGAAGGAGAAGGGGAGAAGGAGAGAAAAAGGAGAAGAAGGAGAGAAGGAGGAGAAGGAAAGAAAAAGGAGAAGGAGGAGAAGGAGAAGGAGAAGAAGGAGAAGGAGAGAAGAAGAAGAAGGAGAAGAAGAAGAAGGAGGAGAAGGAGAGAAAAAGAAGAAGGGGAGAAGGAGAAGGAGAGAAAAAGAAGAAGGGGAGAAGGAGAAGGAGGAGAAGGAGAAGGAGAGAAGGAGGAGAACGAGAGAAAAAGAAGAACGCATCTGACTAGACACTTTTGTCAGGACTTGGCTATTAACATTAAAGGCAATATATTTCTCAAT
Organism: Hiodon tergisus; assembly: GCA_025775045.1. NCBI lineage: Eukaryota > Metazoa > Chordata > Actinopteri > Hiodontiformes > Hiodontidae > Hiodon > Hiodon tergisus. The sequence goes on from JAOVYW010005492.1 coordinate 7,238, forward strand.
ATATTTCTCACCAGATAAAAGTGGTTATTTCTTTATGAAGCTTTATGTTCTTCAATAAATCTAATCTATTTACCTGGTTCTAAATTAAAAAAATACAAAAAAAAGGACAGACAGGTATATTTAGTCTACAAATAATCCCTCTGTCATCTATTGCTGTTTATTGGTGCCGTAATGTTTTTATGTATGTAATACAAATATTTAATTAATAGCTAACTATACTAACTTACGATTAAAATTCATCACAATCAACTTAAGAATTAATCATAGTTTTGATTCTATAAATTTTGTGAAATTTTCTCCCATTTTCTTTGCTCCCTCCCTAATTTCATGTATGAAAAATGTGTTTATCCTACACACACACACACACACACACACACACACACACACACACACACACACACACACACACACACATATATATATATATATATATATAACGTGAACCAAGTGCATATAGTATTGTGTCTAATGCTGTTCCACTGTAGCATGTGGCTGGGTTAAAGGCTTGCCTTCTCTCATTCAGAAGGATTGATTTACACAAATGCCTTCCATAATGGTTTTGACCTTTGCATTGTCACTGAACCGACCTTTCACCCACAGAACAACACCAGATTTGACATTGTCATCTGCAAAGGTTTAATTGTAGGTTTCACATAAATATCGATCGCGTTCCGCCCCCAAAACAAGGCAGGGCGAGTGCAAATAATGGAACCTTGATATGAAGCCTTGACGTGTAATGAACATTTGGGTTGAAAAATGTAAAAAGAATAAAAATACTAATGACAATAATAATAAATAAATGGGAAAGACTGGTGTTAAATCTGATATAGCTGTTCTCAGGAGTTTTCCTCATCCTGGAAAGAGGACGAACTTTTCCCCTTGTCTGGCTCACTGCCTGGGTACGTTGGGGGTTTGGTCGTCTAATTGCTTTTTGCTATCTGTCCGTGCTGTACCGCTGAGAGCTGAACGTGTCCAGGATAACTAATCTGTGCGGGCTAACTGATCCTACATGTACCTATTACCCTAAACTGGATCAAATGTGACTAATCTAATTTGGCCAATTAATTGGGCTATCTGTAGCCACCAAATCATTATAATCATGCAAATGGAATTTAAATTGTCCAATTTTATCATTGATAAATCACTTAATCATTGTGTCACAGACTTTTAATGGTGTCACCCGTACTCATTGAAAAATAAATGTCCGTGGGTCCGAATCGGCACCGATTTCGCCATTTTGTAAACTGGCTTTTAACCTTACAACCATGTATACAAACTGTTTTTTAAGTTCAAATTTCAGTTTTTTCTCTCTCACCTGTTTCTCATTTGTCGGTCGCAGTAGACTAATAAAAAATAATTTCACACAATAATTTCTGTTGCGACAGATTGAATACCTACCTCTGTCTCATGTTTCACCACATTTCAGCTATCACGACTAGGGCCCTGGGCCACTGTGTATGGCATTTGACTATTCTCTGCTATTGATGTTGTATCTGTTCTGTTTACACCACATGTACATTGCCTCGACGGCCCCATAAGTTGTTTTGGAAGCGTCTGCCAATTCAGTCATCGTAACGTAAACGGAGATATTAGGATACTTGTTTTATTCTGTTAGAATTTCTGCCGCCGTTTCTCTGTCAACTCGCCTGTCCTGTGTTCTACAAAGCAATCTGCAGGAATCGTGACAGTCACGGATATTTCATCGTCAACACTAAATTCTCCTTCTCAGGATTTATTGGCAGTGACCAGGAAGCCTTGTAGGGTGCAGCAATGAAAACAACATCACGGGGGCACTAGCGTTCGCGGGGACGGCCTGTATCGGGTTTCCTTGGTGCCACCGGTGTAGCGCAATCGTGTGTCAGAGCATGAGGAATCAGAGAGTCTTTCGGGCCCGGGTCATCTGCCAGTGTGATCCTTTAGAATATTGGCCTGGTCGGAGGATAAATCCTTCCTATCCCATGTTCTTGTCAAGGGCGGCGTAGGGGAGGGTCACAGCAACGAACCCCGAAGTGACTGTAAATAATGAACCTTGCAGTGTCCAGTAAATTAACCTATGTCGTGGGTTACCCATTTCCACAATCGATATTGAACAGTTGGCTTTTGGAAAATGAGCATCGGATTCCCGCCGGGGTGGGGGGGGGGGGGGCAGCCAGTGTGCCGCGGAGACAATTGCCCTGACGACAGGATCTGGTCACACTGCGGCACAGAGAAAGCACTGCGAGGGTCAGTCACTGCAGCCAACTGCCATTAACAACATGAACTGAAGCCTTTTTATGCTTCCGAGAGCGTCCCCCTTTAAGTGCTCCAGAAATGGCTGTGGTCCAAGCAGGAGTTTGGAACAAAAAAATGTTTTAAATGGCTGTAAAATGGCCACGGTGCATTTTCATGTTAATATGCAGGGGGACCTCCATCCCAGTTATATATAAAAAGACTCCCATCATGACAAATCTTAACACAAGTTAATATCATTATGAGCAGACAAAGCTCTCTGTCATCTAATTGCCAGCTCGATGTCAGCGCCGCGTTCATCACGCCTCCCAAAAGCAGCCCATGTTGGCCTCGCCCCCGAACTCGGCCCCCCACCCACCCCTGTTCCAGCCTTTAGCTCCGCAGCCCGACCCCAGCTCCCGGCAGTCCCGGGCAGACGGACCCGCCCCGGTGCACTCCTTCCCCCGGAGAAAGTGCAAGAACAGCAGATGTGGAAGCCTCTTTCCATTAGCCACCGGTTCCAGCGCCCGCCTACTCCGCCGGGGACACAGGGGCCTCTCCGCGTCTTCATTTTCTGCTCAGCTGAGGCGGGGACCCTCATCTGTCACCATCCCAACCTAATTGCATCCAACTGTCGATGCGTGCATTTGGACCCCATTCAGACCTCCATTATTTATTGGGGGGGAAAATATTTCTATTGATTTTGGATAGCCGTGGTGTAAGTGATGTTACCAAAGAGCTGACAGGACATTCTATGAACTTTTATAACGCTTTGTCAGAGCTGCACTTTGCAGACATAAAATTAACACAGAGGAGCATTATGCAGGGCGTCCATGGCAGGACACGCTGTGAAAGATAAAAATGATGGGTTTGATAGCAGGAGCAACGCGGAGATGCTGAGCTACGACAGGGTCATTTGATCAGCGTGTCAGCGCAGCAGAAGTCACCCCTTAGTTTTAATATCGCCGCGTCATTAAAAGTGCACACAGTTTTACCCAGGGCAAAGCGGAGCACACTAAACCAATCAAAGCAAACTGAATACTGAACCAAACTCGACAATAAAAAATATGATTCTGATAAAAAATGACCGCAATGTATAACGCGAATATTAACTGGGCACACCGTAGAGAATATATGCAAGCAATGGATCACAAGGCAAAAAGCCCCCCAAGCAACACAATGATATCACGAAAAAACGCAAAGTTAATTAAAGGGAGTGAAACAAACTTACTGTTTCAGGATGCTGAAGGTGATGAGAGACTCCAGATGGGTCAGGGGAAGAAGGTATAAATGTACGTCTTTACTGATATCGGACAGGAAAAAGAACTGAGAAGGATCTGCTCTGAAAGAACACAGGGAGCCATGGAGTCATGTGTATGGTATTATTACTGTATAATTATTATAATTATCATTTATCATCATTATTGAAGGTAATGGGAGCAGTGTGTTGCTGTGTTTGTAAGTATTTTTGACTATTCTCAATCACAAAGACAGAAATATTAGTTCACGACTATTAGCAGTTACCTGATATACATGAACACATATGCCAGGTAATTTTTTGAGTCATTCTGATACTGACCCAGAAGAATGGCAACACTTCTGGGGCGCAAGCACAGGGCTGCGTGATGAAATCTGTGATTGTCAGATTCATCTTCTTTTTTTTCCCCAGACATTTTAACGAGGCTGCTAAAACAAAAGTCAGGATCCCCTCTAACGTGCCCACTCACACTGTGCATATTAAACCTCCTGGAACTGTAAGCCAAAATGCCCCCCTTTTTTTCGGTTTCAACGGCGTAAAACTGAACGGACTTCGGCACATCAGAGGGAAAATGTAGGCCTTTGTTTCTGATCGAGGGCTCTGCGTGCAATATACCTGCAACGTTTGGTTCGATTTAATTGAAACAAGGTTTGGGGAGCCCTTCCCATTTAAGGTAATGTTTGCGCTTTTAAACCAACTAATGAATCCAAGTCAAAATGCTGGCATGGTGACTGAATAGCCGGGGCTCGAATGCGCCTGGGGGAACTGTCCCCTTTTCCACAGCTGTGAAGAGTTTATGCCTTCTTTAATATGACTTTCTTTTGCCTAAAACACGAAACGGTAAGGGTGAGTGTAACCACAATTAAAAGGGAAAAAATATTGCTTTGGCATCTCACGGTCATTATCCCCAAGTTTATTACCATTCGTACAATGCTTTTATTTCCTTTATATGGGAATGGCTCGGTTTAGAATTCAGCATCACTTGTTTTTCCTGCGTGTTTAATTTTGAAAGGCTTGTATGCGTCAAGAAAGGGAAAAAAAAAAACCTTCTGTGTACTTTCACTGACCCTAGAGCTGCAGAGAACAGCGAGATAATGCTGAGACCATCCGCTTGCCTTTTCACAGGCTTAATGGCAAAACCTCTGAATGCTGAAACCGGTGTCCCTGTGCAGTAGATTTTCCACCGTAAGAACAGCCATAAAAGAGTTTGGTTCCTAAAATAACAGTGTAATTAAACAGACAACACTAGTTTCTGCACACAATAAAAGGCAGTTCCTGTTCCGTTGGCGTCCCAACTTTAGCAAAAGTGTTATCGAACGTCCGTGTTGCAGTACAAAATTGAAGTACAGCAGGTGTCCAGACGAGTTAATACTGTATATGGAGGACAGGGTGAAGTGACCCATTGTGAACAAAGAGGGGTTTGAACACAGCAGTGAGAACCCATGAGGTGAGAACCCATGAAGTGAGAACCCATGAAGGTAAAGCAGGAGGCAAAGCCCTCTCTCTATATTAATACTA
>JAOVYW010005493.1:0-26328 GCA_025775045.1 Hiodon tergisus
CTGCGTCATTGGAGCTTGACGGCAGCAATGAAAAATGTTTAGGTCAGGAAGAGAGATAAAAAACTTGTAGGTTTTTTGGGCTTCTGAGCATCACTGTTCAAGGGAAGGGAGTAGCATTTTAGATTGGAACCACGTAATGCTAACGTGATGGTTCTGGAACGGCTTTCCGCTCTGCGTCCTGCTCTAAAATGTTGCCACGCAACGATGACGATGTTTTTCCGGTCTGATTTTGATGGGTGTTTGCTAGCTCCTCCAGCTTCTAATAAACTTGTCTCCCTTGCCTGAAGCCCATGGCCAAAAAGAGTAGCAGCTGCAACCAGAGTGTCCCAGAAGCTCTGAGACCCTATTTTAAAGACCTCCGTCACCACAAGGGTGGTGTCATCACCATGGCCTGCAAGTTCTGCCGTAACGATGTCCACTCCAAAAACAGCACCACCTCCAACTTCCTGCGTCACCTGAAGGCAAGCACGGCCTTATCTGATAAATATCTGATTTCCATTTTAGGCGACTGTTAAATGACCCTTTTATGTGCGTTGGGATGCATAGCCAATGACTTGAAAGTTCAGCTTTCCATTGCTTTTACTGGCCTTGGTGATTTTGTTACAAGCTAATGGTTCGAATTAGATTGGTTTGGAAAAAGTGGTTTTATGCCAGTGGCTCTGGACAATTTCTACATCAAACAAGTTGGGGCAAATATGGTCTGCAGAACTGAGACTTGTGAAATACTACAAGCCTGGGAGAAAACCAACTAATTTATTTTTCCAGCATATTGCTGAACTAAATTTATATCGGAGCCTGAGGTGTGGACCCTTACCAGCGAGCTTGGGTTTGAAATGATTCCAGATGCACGGTTGACTCGGTATCAACAGTATCAGTATGTCAGAGCCCTGGTTTAGTGCAGCCTGCTGTGTGACAGTCTGCTGGGAAGATCTGCTGCTCTGTCTCATTCCTCCACCTGCCTCCTGGCATGAGATGACGGTGACATTTCTGACATGCCATGTCAATCATGTCAGATGAAGCAGTGAGGGATAATCTAAGTAAATGTTGGATTGCACTGGCCTTGGTATTTCAAATCATTTCAGTTTAGGAAGTTACAAAAGCAAGATGCTTGTAGTAGTGATCCTTAAACAGCTTCAACATTAAACTTGTGTAGCGCTGGAGGATGTTAGAAATTATTTTAAAAGCTGTAAAATTATGAGCCGCAAGCTTGGGAATTCAGATAATGCGTGGATAGCATAAAACTTAGTGAAGTGGAACGCAGTCCTGATCTTCATGGGCTACAGGGTCTACTGGGTTTTGAGCTGCCTTGATGTGCTAGATGAGGTCATAGGTCAAATTATCTTGGCAATTGAACAGTTGAAAAGGCAGGCTGGAATGAAGCTGCAGTCCACGAGGACCAGGTTGTGTACCTCTCAACTTCCCTTACCTGTGAATGGCGTTAACCTAAATCTAAATAAAAATGCTAAGCAACCAGAAATATAACCGGTCCTCAGTCAAGTAGTGAGTGCCTTGTCTGTGATTAGGGGACATGCAGCTGTTTTTTCTGCGTGTTAAGTGTGAAATGTGTGCAGTTGTTGTTTTTGTCATAGAAGTCTGACATGTTTTGCATTCTTTCGTTCATTCTCTTCCTCCCAAAGACGAGGCATATGATGCTTCGATTGGGACAAAAGATCAAACTGAAACGGAGAAAGGAGCCGCAGTCCCCGAAGCTGAAGGCTGTGGTTGCCCCGTCTGTCCCTGTGGTCCTAGAGGCTAGCAAAGAGGCTAGCAACTCCCCGCCTGCCACCGCAGCCCCCGGCTCGGGTTCCGTCTCGCAGCCTACTCGCCAGAAGAGCATCACGGAGGCGGTGTTGCGCATGATCGCAGAGGACATGCTGCCCCTCAGCTTTGTGGAGGGTTCTGGGTTCCGCAATTTCATGTCGGTGGTGGACCCCCGCTACCCGAAGCTGTCCCAGCGCATGATGGGACTGAAGCTGTACGACGAGGTGGAGAAGGCGGTGAAGCCCCTGCTGATCCGCGAGCTGAAGAGCTGCATCGCCGTGGGCGGGGGTGATGCTGTTGTCCACGCCACCCTGGACCTCTGGGCCAGCAAGTACGCCGAGTCCGTCATCGCCGTCCAGCTGCACTTCGTCGACAGTGACTGGAAAGTCCACCGACCCACAGTGGCCTTCCGGCACCTGAACCGTAAGAACATGACTGCCGTGGCCCGCGAGCTTGAGGCCGTTCTTCTGAGCTACGGTCTCTTTCCCCACAACATCGGCTACATCGTCACCAATGAGGCGAAGGCTACCGTCGCCTCCTATGACCTCTTCTGCGACCTCAAGGTCATGGGCTCCTTCCCCAAGAATGACCCCGACGAGGAGGAGGTGCTGGCATTCCTCTGTGACTCTCCACCCTACTCCTCCCACCCCGCCGCAGAGGAGTTCTCGGAGATCCAGTTCGGCACACGAGCCAACTGCATCGCCCAGATGCTGCTACTGGTCATCAAGGAGGCCCTGAAGAACTCGCGCGTGGTGGAGAACCTCCTCTCACAGGTGCACAACGTGGTGGCCTTTTTCCACCGCAGCGCCTACTGGAACGAGGTGCTGGTGAAGGAGTGTGGGCTGTCGCTCGGCCTGCCGCACAGCCGCTGCAGCTACCGCTGGAACTCTACCTTTGTGTCTGTGCGGCGCATGGTGCAGGAGGCTGCGTGGGGCACGGTCATGACCCTGCTGGCCCAGGCACGCATCGAGGCCAAGGACTCCTCCAGCTCGCCCCCTGCGGTGCGGGCCAAACGGGAGCAGGTGCTGGACATCATTGGCCTGCTGGAGCCCTTCGAGGAGGCCATCCAGGTGCTGCAGACCGACGGCGTCACGTTTTCCCTCATCATCCCGTCTCTCGTTGGGTTGGACAAGACGCTTGCCATTAGGTCCACCAACTACACCCACTTCTGCAGGGGCCTCCGTGCCGGGCTCCGTGCCCGCTTCCAGCCCCTGCTCCTGCAGAGGGACCTTATCCTGGCTACTGTGCTGGACCCCCGCATCAAGCTGCAGCCCTTCGAAGACGCCAAGCGTGAGGAGGAGGGCTTGACCCTGGCTGCCCCTTCCAAATTCCAGGCCCGGACTCTGGTGGAGTCGGCGATGGATGACCTAGACTCCTGGAATGGAGAAGCCGTAGACCTCGTGAAGCAGGAGGAAGAGCAGCTTTCGGAGGAGGCCTCCAACTCTCTGAATGGCACCATTAAGCGTAAGAAGATCTTCAGCTTCTTCCAGCCTGCAGCCAAGACCACCAAGTTCTCTGAGCTGGACCTTTACCTGTCGGAGCCCCTACTGGACGGAGACGGCTCCTCCCAGGCCTTCTGGGGAGAGGCCACGCGCTTTCCGCAGCTCCGGAGCATCTCCCGGAAGCTCTTGGCGGTGCCCGCCACCGCAGGGGGCTTCGACCGCCTCTTCCCCCTGGCGGGCTGCATTGTCCGGGCCAGGAGGAGCAAGCTGCCCCCACACACCACAGAACGGCTGCTGCTGTACAGAGAGTCACTGAAGCTAAAGTGTAAGAAGTAGTAGCCACGGGGGAAACGTGCTGCGTGAGTGAGCCATAGGGATTGCATGACTTTTCCATTATCTCAATGTTACTTGGAGGATTTAATTTTTTTGGAACCTTTTGGATTGGTGAAATTAATTAAATTATGTAATTGCTTTATCGTTGTATAGAACCGTATTTACCCCATATAACAGTTGAGAAAACTGCTAATAAAAATTGTTCGATGTCATTGGTCAAGGAAAGGAGAGCCACCTTGTTCCCCGCTGCTGTCAGACACTGTCGAATGTCATATCTGCGTTTCGGTGGGTCACTTCGAAACGATGTTTGTTGTGACATTTTTACACAGTGCATCATGAGATGGGTCAACCCAGCGAAGCTGCAATTCGTTTTGGCTCTGTGCTCATGTTCAGGAATAACTTGCACATATTGAATTTAATACACATGATTTTTCCCTGTCATAGATCACCTTAAAGTATTTTACTTTCAATAAGGACTGTTTTTCCAGTCAAACCTACCTCTGCAAAAAAGATTTTTTTATAAAAAATGCTCTTACTGGGAATTGATCTTGGCTATAATCAGAGACCTGCTTTTAACACGTTTTCCTTAAAGCAATGTTGTTGCAGGAAAAGCGCATTTTTCGCTGTACTCTTTTTTGTAAAAAAAATATATATTTTTTTTACTACCAAACTGAAATTTAAGTGTTAAACGGTATAAATAAATGCAAAGTGTATATTGTACATAATTTGTAAGAGCAGGACAGGAAAAAAATTAAATAAGGCGGCATTAAACAGTCTTTGCACACTGATGCCATCAAAACAGCACTGCCTGTAAATGTATAAGAAAATATGAAGTAATACAAAGATAACTAGCGTATTCAAATTGAAATCAGTAAGTGTAGTAATTACTGAACTGGCTGTTCTAATGAGCTGTTGAAAACCGTTTAGGTTTTTTTCAGTGTTTCATTTCCCTTTAACCAGAGCAGGAAGCATGTAGTAAAAACTAAATGCACCCAGAAATTACGTCATAACAAGTGCGCATTCTATTGTAGGATTAAATGTTTATTACATTATGTAGGGTTTTCGCAATACCCTCTGGCCCTGGCTTTAATCATTTGTAAACGGTTTTCCACATCGTAGAATGATTCCCAAAATAAATGGGAGGGAATGTTATTTTCAATGCCTCCCGAGTGGCTCAGACCGTCTGAGCCCTATGAGCGGGAGTTCGCCGGTTCGAATCCAGCTCGTGACATTTGTTGATGGTTACCGGGAGTGCACAGAGGCAGCACGTGATTGGCGGGAGTGCCAACCAGGGTAGGTTCGTCTGGAACTCTCGCAGTCCATCGCTAACCAGCCCCTCTTATACGTTTTCCGGGCAACTGCAGGCTTGTGGTGGTCACTGAACCTCTAGCGCAGGCTGACTAGGGTTGTGATGCGCAATTCCAAATGATTGGCGGTTTTTTTTTTGCTGTTTAATTTGAACTGGATTGTCAAAAAATGAATGCATAAACAAATGCTCATGTCACCCTAGTGAATCATTTTTTTTTTCTATCATTTTAAATATTTCCAATAGTTTAATATTAGAAATATATTTTGTCTTTGATTTTTATGGTGGAACGTGGCTTTTTTTTTTCCCCATCCTGTTTTTATTAGTTTTACCCTAACGTCAGTCTCTTCACCTTCCCGTAGGCCTGGTCTGTATGCTGCTCTTTTTCTAGGTCATGACTGCCTGTACCAGTTTCTTTGTATGCGTTCATGTGATTTTCAATCATGTGTATGACATGGACTTCTTCTGTACATGTCCTCCAATTTATGGGTCCTATGTTTTATTTATACCTTGTGAGAATTGTATCAATCGATTTTCCTTCCCCTCTTTAGGTAAAATAAAAATAATTTTAGATGAAAATCCATATTTTTGAGTTTCTCATTTTAACAATAGTCACACTAGAATAGCTTTTTTGGTATGCTGGGCACTTAGTTTTCTATAGTTCTACTTATAAGATCTATAGTTAATCTATGATAGTGCATTATAAATATAAAAACCATAATCGAAAAGCATGGCCAATGTCACACCGTAAATGGACCTATCCATCATAAAGCTAATTATCTCGTACTTGACTACGGGACAAATTAATTATTGTACCTCCCCTGCTTACAAATAGGGGCTCTCAGCCATCTGCGTGATGGCAGTCGCAGAAACGGCTTACGACACGTTTGGAATTTCAGTTAGTACAGATACAAAGACAGTGGTGCAGTGTACCTAAAACAAAAGGGGGTTAAAATAGTCAGAATATTTAGGGGTTAACGGCAAACATAATGACAGGGTGGGATGCAATCGTCACGGACACCGACTATGATCGGGGGTGTCTTGTGGAATGCGTGGGGTTGTCTGTGTTTCTGAGCCTGCAGGCCTTGCTGTGGGAGATCAGGGGTTTAACAACACTGCCGTGGAACACTGGCTCTTTCAGTGTTGTCATTGGGTTTTTCTATGACCGATGTGCCCCTTACCCAGTGGTTGGGTTTGGGAGGAATCACCTGACACCCCAGTCCAGATCTGTGCTTTTTCCTCAGCTTTATCCCAGAGTTGTTTTGAAAGCTCCTTCAGGGTCGTATCATTGCTGTGTATGAACTACCCAACAGCGGGACCTTATTTAAAATCTGAATTTACACATGCCACTCATTGCACACAGATGACACGGGTGTCATAGCAAAGGGGGTGATTATTTATACTTAGCTTTTATCACACTGAAAAAGTTGAATGGGTTCTCTAAAACAAAGGAATAAAATCCCAATTCAATGCATCAAGAGCTGAGGTTGGAACAAATTCAAAATGTTTAAGGAGGATGAATACATCCTTTAGGCACTGTTATAGAATTTGAGTTGGATAAAAATGAGATACTTATGACTTAGTAGGCTATTTTAAGTTTTCAAAGATAGATAGTGATACAGAGAAAACTAATCTACAAACACACGCAGGGGCCATTAAAAGTTATTTTGGTCAAAGTTGTCGGAAAGTTTCTCAATCTAGTCATCATGTCTCTGTTTTCTTATCTTAATTTCGATTTGTTTTTAGAAGGTTCCCATGTGGCCCAGTTATGTCGGCGTAATCATTTGTTTTTTAAAAAGATGTGATTTTAAGACAAGAGGAAATGCAAAATAGTGTTATGCATGGAACATTTTATCAATGAAAATAGAAGGCAGCAAATATACAATAGCCATAATTCCGGATCATTCATAATCTAAATTAAAATGACAAAAGTGATGAACCGACTCAAAACAATTCAAGACACAATCTCCCCCTGAAGGGGAGAACTTTTTTAACAAGAATAATTTAAAGTTAGCGTCATGAAAAGGCCCAGTCATAAAGATATTGATAACAGTGTAAACGCAAACATGAATAGTCAGTACCACGACTGTGAAAAAAAATATATATAAAATGGAAATTACAGGTTTTTAACGCCCTCTGCTGGGCCATTACAATAATTAATTTCAAGGAATCAACCTTGTATTGGATTTTAAAAAAATAATTTTATAAATTAAACTGGAATTTTAATCTGTTTGCTAAGCATGAAATATAATGAAAACTTCATGAGTTAACATTTTCCAGCATTGCTAATCAAAGATAAATTAATCACTTTATGCATGACACTTTGGAGTTACACGACTTAGCATGATTTATCAAAATAAGTCATTGTCTTAGGTACCTAGAGTACCCAGCACACATTTACATAGCTTACAATGTGGGATTTCCACAGAACACAAAACAAGGTTCAAAGACACTGACACAACAGAAGGCAAATAAGTTAAGACTGAAAACGATTAAAAGGAAAAAGAAGGCTGTCAGGAGTCATCAGTTTTTCAGGGTCAGTTTCTCTCAGCAGGGCCTCCGTGGGTGTCAAACGTGTGTGGAAACAGGATCGCATGTTGAAGTTCCGTAATTACATTCTACAGAAAAGGCTTGAACCTGGCTTCAGTCCAAGTAACCGGTAAAAATCACATGGTCACCCATTTATTTTACTCCCTGCACTAAAAATAGCATAGAACGGCAAAGAAATCTAATTTACAAAACATTACTCTTTAAAGAACATTCATAATATATTATATTAATTTAATATATTTAATATGTCTTGCGAAAGATTACATAACATCATCAAATAAGTTATACTTGAAAACGAGAGAAAACAAACTTTGTAGTGGTGGGAAACCCTTAAGTTTGCAGTTAAATGCATTCATCAATAACATTCATAATGTAGAATAAATTGAATCACATGGCTAAAGACATGAGCTGGAATGAAACCGGCAAAATCCAGCACAGGTCCACACTCAGGCAACTAAGCCACTCAGGAGGGCTAACAAGAACCAAAAAATGAATAATGCTTTAATGTTAATATGGATCAGCCACGTCAGAGTTGTTAAATAACCTCGTGTGGCACAGAGTAAGCTGTTGCCACGGTGAAAATGCCAATAGGGCGCCAGTCAAATTTCAGCAACACTGCTGATGAAACAATGGTCCCAGAGTCATGCCGTTTAAAACTAAAGAAGAATGTTGTGACGTTGTAATCAAGGATAATTATATATTATAGTATGAATTGTCCCCAACTACCTTTACCCTGTAATACATGTATATTTTGTTTTCAGCATGCAGTAAAGTACCAGATAATATACACTGTACACACGAGGCTGACGCAAATCCAATATACAAGAGAAAACATGTATGTTAATAGCAGGATCATTACTACTGCATTAAAAACACATCAGGATGAGCATAACAATGACATCTCCAGCAGCATTCTTGAGGTTGGGGGGGCGGGTACATTCTTGTTTCTTCAAGCTTCCTTTCTCTTGATTATGAGAGGACCAACGTTGTCTCCGGTCTCATCATTGTGCTTTGTATGGGAACCGTCACACAATGGAAACTGGGGGAAGAAAGTAATGGTAGCTTATATCTTCAGAGAGTGAACCAAGCCAGAACCAAGAAAGGTCTATGGATAAAAATTGGATTCTAAGGATGAACAATATATTGAAAATTATGATATCAAATAGCTACAGGGGAAGAAAAAAAAAAAGACTATCTCAGTTTTACCTTCTTGGAGCGCCAGCATCTGCAATACACTGCCTTGTCTCCCAGGTCCTCGATATCAAAGGCATGCACCACTTTGGGGTTGTCTTTTTGTAGATCCAAGTTTACCTTGGATTTACAACACTTATCTTTAGAGAAAAACGTCTTGTAGATCAGGAAACCCACCGCTGCAGTCCCGGCAGTCAATGAGATCGTAGCTATCCAATCGGCTGCGTAAAGAGAAAGCGCATTTTGATTGGGAGCAACCAGGAAAAGGGGAGGCACGAGTTGAATAAATGCAGGAAATAAAACGAATCAAATCCCAGAACAGAACATAGCAGTCTTCATTAAGTATTCAACCCAGCAGTGGTTGGTTTAACAAAATCACCAAAAGGTAATTATTTCAATCAAAAGGCACAGTGTATCTAAAAATCAACAGACATTACGGTCCTTAAAGACTGGAGTAGGCCACCCACGGGATATTAGTTAATAAATGATAAACAATACTGGATAAGGGACGAACGTTTAATTGACATTTCAAATCTGAAGACATTTAATTCTGCCAAGTTTGGTATACAAACTATTAGAAGAAAATGGCATTGTGAATAGGCTAACGAAAACACGATAATCCAGAGGGGAAATCTGAGTTAAAATAGTTATGTGCGTCACTGAGACTGTGCATCAAGTCAAATTCACAATACAAATGTGTCTGAGTACAATCAGATAAATTAGCTAACTGCATTTGATGAATTCGCCTTCTATAGACAAACGTAATGTACTTTAGGCCCATCATATATTTTAACAGATATTTCGTAACAATTGATTTTGTCCACACGTGTAGCTACGCATTGTCTGCCAAGTGATTTTCAGGCTTCGTTAGTTACATTATATTACATTACAATCGAAGTTATTTTCTCTGGCTAATGTGAGACTTCCTAAATCGGATCGGTTTGATGCGATTATTCGGTAGCTTGCCAAATACCATTCCCTCCTTTCGCCGACTTTTATTCCTTTCTTTACTTTCAGTGTCAAGGGCGGATTATAATGTGTCCTCAAAAAATTAAGTATTCACGTCCCTTAGCTAATTCAGTAAACCCGGTGATAACCAGCTAGAAACCGCAGAGAAGATCACACTTATACATTGGAATCATAGGGATAAGATGTAAGTAAACGTCCTACCTTTCGAAAAAGTATTTGAGCTCATGTTTGTTCGTATTGTTCAAATCGTCTCGCCTTGTTGCCTTTATTATTAGAGTAAGGTCAGTCGCTTGTAAAACATCCGCAAGTCTGAGATGTCACATGACTCCAACGACAGTCTGACGTAATACTAGAAGGCTTGAAGGTGCATGCAAACATAGTATTTGCTGTCATAGTTAGTATCGCTAACAGGTTTGAATAGAGGGGTCATGGGAGCCTTGTGGAAATGCGCGTCTAATTCCACGCACACTTCAATGGGACTAACAGGCTGCATTAACGGTCATTTTTTCCCAGAACATGTCCTATTTAACAACAAGCTTTAATCTAAAATGTAAGACTTCGTAAGTACTAATTTCGTAAGAAACACTGAATTTACGCCTATTACAACAAAATAAGTCATACGATGGACATATTGTTCAACAACACGAAAGACGCTCTTGCTTGGATCGATTTATGTTGCTTACTTTTTTACACTTTGTCCGGTTATACAGTTGTCTTACAAGTAACGCGTTAACGCGTGCGATTAATTTATAATTCTTAACATCGTCAATTTTTTGTCGCAATTAAAGCGGTTTTTTTTTTTTTGCCTTAGAACTATCCATGGTTAAAATACAACTCGTCGCTCTCGCGTTTGTTTGTCAATCGACTGCTTGAATTTAGATATATCTTTTATGATTAAGTAAGCTTGAATGACGGAGAAAGCTGCTAAAGGGCTTTTGAATGGCCTGTTTTATTACAAACCCCTTACAGATGGGTCTTAGGATAAAAGCAAAGTTATTTACAGCTACTGTAAGGGTGAATTTGTATATCACCGAAGTATCATTTACAAGCAAAACACATAGTTGACGCCGGCAGCAGTAGTGAGAGGGCTAGCAATGCAGGACAGCAGCAGCCTACTCTTTTAGGGTTCGTGCGCAGTAGGCAAATGGACAAGTCAACGAGCAGCAAGCTAACAAACGCAATAGCGAACTTTCTAATACAGGTTATTTTGTGTTTCTTTCCATAACAATAAAATAAAGTATGCCATTAACATAACACACTGCTTTTTAAATAGAAAATTGTTTATTTAGGGCCAAATTTGAGCACATTCAAAAAGTGCGATTAATCGTGATTAACTACAGAAAATCACGCGATTAACGCGATAAATTGTTTTAATCGTTTGACAGCCCTACTTACAAGTAAACTTTTATACAGTTTACCTACTTAAGTTAAGACGTTGGTCCATTACCATGAATTTAGACTGCTGCATAACATGTAACGCTTGCTTTCATTCACGACTGAAAATAACTGTTACGACTTTTCAAAACTTCTGTTGTATATGTTTTGTTTTAAATTTACAAGACCGTCGTAAGCATAATAAAACAAATTGGTACATTTAAATAATGCTTTTAGTCTATGTTTGAACCTGTTTTCATGTTGCCAGAAGTGGGGTTCGCCTCTACATTGACGATATGAGGCAATATGATTTA
Source organism: Hiodon tergisus (assembly GCA_025775045.1). NCBI lineage: Eukaryota > Metazoa > Chordata > Actinopteri > Hiodontiformes > Hiodontidae > Hiodon > Hiodon tergisus. The sequence continues at coordinate 11,241 of JAOVYW010005493.1, forward strand.
AAAACATTTTTTATTTTTTTATTTCTATAAATTGAAGCACTAAACAGAATCTCTTAAATAGAAGATATGTACTGTGAAGGGAGTCGTTAAAATGGATAATCTGGTTGTAACATATAATTTCTTGAAACGCTGTTGATTTAACTTTTCAAGATGCATGCAATTCATGATTTTAGCTCCCGTAAAGTTTTCGTTTAGATTATCCTCGCTTAAAGAACATTTAAAAGAACACAACCGTAAGGGATTCATACATCTAAACGTGTGCGAAACTTTAAGACTCAGCTCCAGTGATCAAGAGAGAGATTTAACGTCTAAAACTGCAACTCCCACAACGCACTAGTTTTCATGGTTCTCTAAAGAGAAAGCGGAAACAAAAGAAAGCAAAATCAGATTCTTAGCTAAAACACACCCTGGTGAGCAGTGCAGGGAAAGAAAAACGATTTAAATCCCCTTTAGTGAAACCACTGACCACTTAATTTATTGGCATGGCTTTAAAAAGAATACAAAAGGTAAGTTACAGTTTTACAGAACTAGCTAGCCATGCTCTTATTAAATATTGGAGATGAACTGTTAGCAGGCTCTCTATGGCAAAATCAACCGACTAGCTAGTATTTAATTTGGCATCAAAGGCTATATCGAGTCAGGCAATTGGTTAAGATATTCTAAATAATAACTGGGTATTTGATTTACTTTTGTTCATACTTTCATTTAAGTATCGGTTAGTTTGTTCAATATAGCCACGGCTATTATGCTATTGTCTTTTGTCGCGCAAAGTAAGCGGCCATACCAGATATCTAGAATCCGCACTTTTTTAATGAACATGTTTTCGTGTGTTGGTGTCCTTGCGTTTATTTTTAAGAATCTTGGGTGAGCTAGTTGTCAGTCAGCTATTTTCACAGGAAAAATACCACTGGTACAAATTATTGTACTTATACCTTTATAGTTACTAGTATTAGCTTTAATAAATAGGACTATTTTTATACTAATCAATATATATGATTGAATATAATGATATATATGAAAATTCACGCCAAAAGTTTAATAACGATGAATTATTAATTAAAAGGAAAAATTATATGGGTCGCACTGTGTTCTGTGTTCATGTCAGTTTTATATATGTGGAAAGTTTGCATAGAATGTACATGTATGGTTTACTAACTAGTTGGGTAACATTCTTTTGACTTCCGGCTACGACACGTTATAGGCTACTCAGAAAAACAATTCAGTTTTGTTTTCGCCTGTAAAACTCACAAAAGCTATAAATCCGGATTTTGTTTGTTTTTTTCGGCCCAAATTAGTGCCCGATACCACGAGAAAACATTTGACTGTAAATACTAGGAATTATATTAAATTAACATTTCTGAGAAGATTTAGGATTAATGGTTTTTAAATGGTCTTGTTCTGTCCCCCCTCCACTATAGGAGTTGCACGACCTTCAACGAGATCCGCCTGCACAGTGCTCAGCTGGTCCAGTTGGAGAGGACTGTAAGTTTGTCCCAAATGTTTTTAGATGGCCTTAGTAACTCCTAGCGTGGTTCTTTACATGCTTCCTTGTTTCATTTCAGTATTTCATTGGCAAGCTACCATAATGGGACCTGTGAGTATGATCTGAATATTGTGCAAATCGCTTTTATTGCTGGTAGTTAATTTATTTGGGTATATTCTCTTGGTACTTACATTTGGAGGGTATTGGTGGGGTTGGGTGGGAATTGGCAGACCTTATTTCGGCAATAAGGCTGGTCAGCGGGGACCTTGTGTTGGCAGGGTCTGTGCCAAATTAAGAGAGGTATAAGTAAAAAATATATATATTTTAAAAAAGGCATTTTCATTGATTTTCGCCAGAACTAAATAATTCAACCACTGAATGTTCTTTATTTTAGAGTGACAGTCCATACCAAGGAGGAGTGTTTTTTCTCACTATCCACTTCCCTACAGACTACCCCTTCAAACCACCAAAGGTTTGAAATTTGAATAAGTTTAGAATTTCTTTTTCTTTCTTTCTTTTTTTAAAGGATATTCCATTCCATATATTCCATTAGAACGTATTTCTAGTAGGTAATGACTAATAGCTCATTTTTCCTAGGTAGCATTCACAACGAAAATATATCATCCAAACATAAACAGTAATGGGAGTATTTGCCTGGACATCTTGAGGTCGCAGTGGTCACCAGCACTGACGGTATCAAAGGGTAAGTAGGTTTTTATTGCAATTAATTTGTTGATTAGTATTATAATGCAGTTCACGAACATTATTACTAATTTATTCATAGTTTATGTAAACTCTTATAAGGTACAATATTAACTGTAAGAGAGTTAAGAGAGTTTTCGTAGACTGAATACATTTAGGTCAAAGACGTATAGTTAACCATTAACCCATTAGGTGATTTGAAAAGAGGTGACCTGGAGCCATTTAGCTGTCTTTGTTCCCAGTAGCCATTGTTGTATTAATTATAGAAAATTTAATGTGGAAATAATTTGGATCTCTAAGGAACATCCTTCTACTGAACATAATTGGAATACGCTTGATTAACTTATTTGCAGTGATACATTACATTTGTGAATGGAACAAGTATCTCTGATTAATTGTATTTCTTTTATATAAGGTTCTGTAAGTTAAGGGACTTCTTGGAAAATTAGACTGTCCAAATTCTTTTATTGTAAAAATAAAAAAAAAATAAAAAAAAAGTTTGACATTGACTTGAAAAACGTCTCTGTTTTGCAGTTTTATTGTCCATATGTTCATTGCTTTGCGACCCAAACCCTGATGACCCCTTAGTTCCAGATATAGCACACATCTACAAGTCAGACAAAGAAAAGTGAGTATAATGTTAATAAGAATGAGAGAATTAAAAAAGTTGAAATGTGTAAATGCTTTTCTTCTTTCCAAAATGTATTTCATTTGACACTTCTGTACAGCTGGTTGTACGTAGATTGGTTTTCATCGTTCACAGTTTTACACTTATTTCTGGGATGGATCCCTTGCAAAAGGGTGCAAAATCTAAATTACATTAAAGCTCAACCCTCTTCATTTTTTGACGACCACTTAGAGTCCAAAGAGGTTCATGTTTAATTTTGATATCATATGGATACCTGCTAATAATGCTTGAGTATTGTCAAATTACATCATATCTGTCAACAAAAATAAGTTTTGACACTCCTATATAAGCACCTTGCCACCACGATAGCTAGCTAGCAAGCATTGTAAATAAGTCTGTTTTGTCAAAATGAACATGTAATCAAAAAAGTATAAAATGTTTTTCTGCCCGTTATAAGCAGTTCAGTAATAGATGCACGTATGTACTGTAATTAAGTGTAGCCGTATTACCCTGAATATGATTGAGAATAATATTTAAATAGATAGCATACCTTTTTATTGCCGTTTGTTGAATCCCTTCAGGTGCAATTCTCTTCTTTTTTTTCTTTTCTAGGTACAACAGACTAGCAAGAGAATGGACCCAAAAATATGCCATGTGAAGACTTTACAGATTTTCTTTTTCCACAAAGCACTGTAAATTCTAGAGTCTAAAAGAAAACTTGGGTAATATTAAACGCAATGTACTGTTAACATTTATCATCAGAGCAACTGGTTGTATAAAATGACATGAAAATATTTCAGTTTTTGCATAATTAGATTTTTTTAATTATAATTTTTTTTAAATTCTTAACAGTTTTTGGGCACTTTTATGTTTCTTGTTTGGTAAATCCCATCTATGATTTGCAGTTAAAAGTTATTATTTGCCCTTTAAGTTATTATGTAGTTATAAAGCTGCAGTCCCCCATCAAGGAAAGTAAATGTTAACATTATTATTATTATTATTATTCCTGTTGGTCATTACTTTTTTTGTTTAGAGATTTTTATTGTATAGTAAATAAGCTATACTGGATCTATTTTTATTGTTTTGCATTAAAAGTTGTATAAAATTCCATTACTGTGAGTTTTTTCTCCAACTTTAAAGTGGTATCAGACCACAAGTATCAACATTAATTGTATAGTAAGACATTTGTTTGTCATACAGTCTTAAACGGAGTTTGTTAGGAACTAGGATGCTGAGTAGCAAGCATCACTTTTATAGATGGTTTGGTGAAAGCGTACATTGAGAGGTTATTACGGCAGCGGTATAACGGTATTGAGAGATAAATAAGCGGTATAAGGTACTACAAGCAGAATTAAAGCATTTTCACGTCTGTAGCTAACAGATTCGTTACTAAAATATAAGCTTTTACTCTGGACTCATGAATACACAGCTGCAGTTAAGGATATAGATATACCGCCAGTTTTTAATTTCACTTCACTGGATATAAGTATGGTTGTTATTTTTTTCTTGGTTACAGAAGCTTCCAGAGCACAAACAATACAGCAACAAGACAGAGATAATTATAATTTATATATCCATATAATAATAATAATAAATATATATATATAATAATAATAATAAATATAAATATATATATATATATACGTATGTACAAAAACAATATTTATATTTATCGTTTATTTATTATTCTTAATTAACAGTTCAATTATGTTTTTTATTTTGTCTTGTAGTTGGACATGTGAGCAGTTCTGTGCAAGGTTAGATACCAACACGTAAAAACAAAACATTTTATGCTAGAAATTTAATTTTTCAGTTTGAATCGACTGTTGTAGAATATATGCTATTTTACAGTCGGTTACAACATATTCAGAAAATCGTATTCAGACACAAGGCTTTTGTGACCTTCCCCACAATTCCTATCGACAATAACGTTTCCGTGCCAAGATATTTTCTTAAACCCGATCGAGATACAAAAGAACCGTCCAAATATAACTATTTTAATTGGTTAACATTCGGAAATCTCTCAATACCCATAGGTCTAAATTTTAACAAGGCGGGACTTGGGAAATACACAAATAAAAGACCCTTTTAATGCAAAGAAATTGCAAAAACAATAACATTTTTTTTATTAGTATTATTCAAAATTACCTATCATTTAACTCTAACAACATTAACCAGCAGTAAAAAGTTTGAATTACCCTGTCGTTACCCCAAGTCCCGCCCAACAGTAGTGGGAACGTATGAAAACCCAGAAAACTCTCCGTTAGAGCTTGACGCGGTTCTTAAACTCTATTAGTGGGACGAGACAATGGTTTGAGCGCCTTCAGGTTCATGCCTGCCTAAAAACAAGGCAGGGGGCTTCTAAGGGAACAGTAAACATAAACCTAACTTGCTAACTCAAGCGACTTCATGCATATTTGCTGTTCTAAACCTATGTTTAGATAGAATATTTTTCATCATAATGCCGCCCCTTAACTTAATGTCAGTTGGTGCCAATATTCTAGTTAAGTCATTGGGTCTTCTCTCGAGTTCTTCTATTTTAAGGTAAGAACTAAACGTATTTGCTTATCCCGTTCACTTCCTGTGGCTTTGAAGATACGAAAGGCTAGCTAAGGTTAACGCTTACAGTCTGCACGTTACGTACGGACATCGTACGATTTGACACAATTCAACTGATTTTCCGTTGTAATTGTTGTGCACAATTATAAGCAACATTTAAAACATGGTTTAATTTACATTAGGTTTGGCAATTCGTTCACTTGCCAATAAATAAATAACCTCGTTACACCTAGGTGCACGTGTGTGGTTCCAGCTATTAAGAGTTTCAGCACAATCTCAGATGGGCCCCCGAAAAGACCCCTGACTGGATATATGCGGTTCGTGAAACAGCAACAACCTCTAGTCGTCAGGCAGAATCCAGGTAAAAAGATGTAATGGGTTCACTTTCATTTAAATTCCTAATAGATTTAACGTTTTTGTTTTTTTGTTGTTAATTTTAATTTTGTGCGCGATACCATCTTAATTCGCGGCGTAGTATTTTGTGTTTGTTTCTTGCTATAAATGCCATTCTTTGCCTATCCTTTTATTAGTTTTTTTTTTTTTCCCCCCAGATGTCAAAGTTGTTGAGATAATTAGAAAAATCGCCCAGCAATGGAGAGAACTAACACCGGAACAGAAAAAGGTAAGACAGTGTGTCTCATGCTCCTTGTTGATTATGTGGTTAATTTGTGTATTCTAAAATGATTTTTGCCATAACTTAATTGCTTTTTAGTTTTGAGAATGAATGTCCATTGTCAAAAAGTTGGAATAACAAATTACATTCCAATTCTCTCCCTGTAATTGTGTTTGTCAGAATGTGGTGTTTGAGAAGGGGGGGGGGAAAAACCCAATAATTTTAAGCATTATTCCTGCAGCCATTTCAGGAAGCGTCTGCAACTGCCAGGGAGCAGTATAAAGAAGCGATTGGACGGTACCAAGCCCAGCTCACTCCTGCGCAGTCGGCTGCGCTGAAGGAGGAGAGGAGACAAAAACTGGCCAAAAGGAAGGCCATTCGAAAGAAGAGGGTAAACGAACAAGGGTTCAAGTGATCCTTACTGTTCTCATCCAGTGTAGCCCACATTCACTGTGGTTATTAGGGTTACTAGGGCACCGTGTCATCTTTTGCATTTGGAAAAAGCAGTCCGGAGAGTCGTTGCACTTTGAAGAGTGTAGTGAATGCTACGCCTGCCATACCATCTGTGCTGCTGTACTTTATTGACCTTGATAAAGCAGAATCGTGTGCTAAAGACGTCCTGAATGGCTTCGTTTGAAATCCCAGGAACTGACCAATCTTGGGAAGCCCAAACGACCCAGATCTGCCTTCAACATCTTCATGGCTGAGCATTTTGAGGAAACCAAAGGATTAACAATGCAGGTAAGAATGACATTGTCCCTAATGTACCATACATTGGAAATGTGTCTTTAAAAAAAGTGCGTTTGTGTCATTACTCTGCATTAATATTAAAAATTAATAGAAGAAAAATGTTATTGGTGTTGATTATTAAAATGCACGCTCTACAAACCTTTAGTTCATATTGGTGCATCAGCGGTCAGCCTTGGTGCCTCGCAACACCAGAGTCCAGGGTTTGTATCTGGCTCGGGTCACCGCCTGTGTGGAAGTTCTCCCCCGTGTTTGTGTGGGTTTCCTCCCTCTGTCCAAAGACTTTCAGGTTAGGTGGACTGTTGACTGCAAAATTGGCTCTGAGTGTATGGCTGTGTCTGTTTCCTGGCCTGGAATGGACTGGCCATCCTGGGTGTACCCTGCCTTGTGCCCTATGTGCTCTAGAACACCACAACCCTAACTTGGATAAGCGGCTACAATCTTAAAATGTACTTTTAATTTGATTTTTTTCATCAGGGAAAGATGAAAACGTTAATGGATGACTGGAAAAAACTGTATGTTGCACAAAGACAGGTGAGTGACGCAGATGGAAATGGACTAATTGGGGGGGTGGGTACAAGGATATGTCAGTAGATGGGTAGGTACTTTATTTATCCCCCATGGGGAAACTGCGATAATGTGGTCTCTGGTCTAGAATATAAAAATGTTTCCCCTCTTTCGTTTTCAACATAAGGTCTACTTGCAACTGGCGGAAGACGACAAAATCCGTTACAAAAATGAAATGAAGTCTTGGGAGGAGCATATGACCGAAATCGGAAGGGAAGACCTCATTCGACGAAAATCGTCCAGAGTTAAAAAGACAGTCGTCCCAAAAGGCGGCGGCAAAAAGAAATCGAAAGTCAAGATCGTGAAAGCGAAGACGACCGCTAAGCCTGCTGTCAGTAAAACGTCGGCTGGTTCGAATGCCAGGACTAAGACGACAACGATGACGACGCCAAAAGGGCGACAGCGTGAAGAGTGATCACGCGGACGGCAAGTGATCAGGATGGCAAGTTGGCGCCCCGAATAAAATCTGTGTGTTGTTGACGATTCTCCGTATTTCTTTGCTCTGGTAATTCATGATGTAACGTTGAAATGTATCATCGTCTTTCATGCAGCTTCAAGTTTAAATAATCGTTGGTTTCTTCTTTAAACGAATTAACAGAAAGGCCACGTACGGCAGGGCAAATGAAGAAAATACTTCGAGGTAGCTTTAGTGCAGTCATAGATAATCGGATACTCTGCGATGATTGCGTGCATTGTAAAACGCAAAGTTTAATACTAGCATAAGTAGAGTGCAGAAGTTACTCCACCATAAAGAATGCAGTGTTTTTCATGCTAGAAATGAAGTTGGTTCATGTTTTTCCCACTTTGTTTAATGATATAATAAACTATACACATTTTTCTATAAGAAAACAGCAAGTTACTACATGATTGTTTTAAAACTGAATTCAGTGGACGGAAAACGCATGTTCCACGAATGAGGTACAAAAATGACATAAAATCCATTCTTATTCATGAAGTAAAATTCTGTGGAGTGTCAATGCATGAGCACGACTTAGGAGTTTCCCGGGCATGTCCTGGCAGAGCACTTGACTTCCTGCAGTAGCGCTTCAAAGTCCGGGGAGCATACCAGCTTGTGCTGGACGTTCCCCAAGACGCTCATGTCGCCGGTAAGGCCTTCAGATAACCGGACTGACACCAGTTGCTGAAAGATGTGAAGAGCGGTTCAGTTTCCCCTAAGTACGACTTTAGTGGCACAACGGTTAACCTTTGTGTGTTTTACTTCCTCGCAAAATATATATACTTAAAAAAAAAATTTTTTTAAATGCCCTCATATACTTTATGAAGGTATGCCATTTATAAAAACTGCAATGACGAAAAGCAGCACTGAAGAATTTAAATATGGCACCAATGCCTCATTTGTAAGCGACCGGAGAAGTCATACCTGCAAAAACGAAAAGGCAGCTCCTTCTGAGACATCCATGGTGACTTCCCCCAAAGTGAGCTGGACTTTGCCAGATTTTCTAATCTGCAGTTTACCTATCAAACCTTCGGAAAAATCTGACAGAACAGGAGTGCCTTCTTTTCCAACAGGATCCTGGGAAAAGAGTATAGTTTTTGTGTGTGTGATATTGCTTTAACAAAGAATTACCAAGTGCTTTGCTACTGATTAAGTGCACTTCATAAACTATTTATAGTACCATATGTACTAACAATGGCTGCAAAAATCAAAAGAGACTTATCACTTGACGCATGTTTTTAGAAATGTAAAGTATACAGATTTTGGACATGAAATCATTTTGGAATTATTTTTTATTACTTTTTATTTTATCGTTGACTCTGATACTCTTGCATGAAATGCTTAATTGGCACTAGATAACTTCATTAGTTAACTTGCCACCAGTGAGTTAACGCTGGTATGGGTTAAGCCTATTGAAAATCGAAAATCAAAGCCAAAAGGGGGGGGGGGGGTGTTCACCGCCAGCTATTTTCAGTCCCGCAAGGCGTTCCAATTGTAATTTTAACAAGCCACAAGCAGAATGACGCCATTCCAAGACTCGGTCAGTGTTAAGGCATGGTGGCGCCTAGACAACTCACAGCAGAAACACTGAAGTCTTGGGACTTCACCCGTTGCCCTCATGCAGGGCCACGCTGCTTGTCCAACAGTAGCTTTGGAACGTGATGAGCATCTGACCGTGTGCGGCATGAGCTGGGGGAACGGGCACGTTTTTGTCACGTTTTTGTCTGGAATCGACTCATGGCATGTTTGGCAGGTGTACGTCTCGCATTGCATCCAGACTACCCTGCGATTTGCACAGTAGGTTCCTGTTGATGATAAACGTTAATGAGGATAATTAAGCTAAGTAGCTATGTCAAGTTCATTTGACATAACGTCTTCTACTGGTGTTTGTGATAAGTTTCTTTTGATCTATACATTATGTATTTTCGGAAGCTATTGCATTTGTAATTTATAGATGCTCCACAACTTTTTATGGCAATATCTTTATAAAAGATATTGGCATAAAATGAAGTCGTCTTTTTCTCTACAAAAATCTGAATTGCGAAAAGAAGTGATGTAAACTCACTCGCACTTTGAAATGAGCCGTTCGCTTATCCTCAGATTTGCCCTCTTTCTTTGCAAGCCCTTCGGTGTGTGCCACAGGCTGTCCCGGGACAGTGTCCGGAAGCTGTATGAAAAGCAATGCTTCCTCCTCGGATACACTGAGCTGCTGGAAGAGATCGGCCACAGCTGGCAGTTGAGGGCTGGAAGCCCCTTTTGCAAGTAGAGGGGGTTTCGCCGGATGATTTTTGGGCGTTCTTAAAGTTGCAGGATGAAATGTGTTTTCTTTGACTACAAAAAAATGTGCAACAAATATGGAAAAGGACACTTCTTTTCACCAAACGTTTCTTATTGCTATTGCCACCATTGTCATAAGGTGGCCATTATTTCTGATACAGACACTTTTATGATACTGAAGCGTTACAGTTCTCAATAATCTTCATGAACTTACCATGAGTTGAGGTATCACTAGTAGCAAAGAAATTGCTTGACTTATACAGTGGAAGTTGAATTGGTCTGTTCTTTGTGTCGTTTTTTAGACCAGGGTCATCCAAAAACTGAAGAATAAAAGAATAATGCATAATTATAGTTTTCCTATAACTATTATTATTTATAATTATTATTATCAATTACCTACACAGAACTGATCGAGCGAAGAGCAATTCAGATGTGGACGAGTGGGTTCGTGAGGTGCTGAACTACGGAAAAGTTACTTTTAGTTTGGGCACAAGTCACAACACCAACAGCACATGCCATGTTTCCAACACTGCCGCCCAGCCGCTTACATCATCCCGCTGGAGCTTTTGTAAAATCTTGCTCTCCTCCTCCGAAATGTGTTTTTCCTTTTTGATGTTTTTCAAAATTGGCGAGGGTCCACACTCGCTCCTTTCTGCGCTGCCCCAGCTCCCTGAAATAGGTCAAGAGTTTGTGAAGAAGTAATTTAGACGCCAATAACGTCGCCGTCCTAAAAGAACTACATCGGATGGATCCTAGTAAACAAATCCCCGTTTGCAAGACGTTGGTTTTACCCGTCTTCCTAATCGTATCCGCAGGACCCTGTTCGAATATAGAGTGCGACTGAATTATCTGTGGCCGCTCTCTCCTCCTCCCTCTGTTCTCCTTCCACCTGTCCTCTCTTTCTCTCCTCTCCTTCTTAGGAGCAATGTGCGCTTCTTCCCTTAGCCTCCAAGTTGAAAAGAGAAACACGTTTTACAAACGAAAAATAGCACAGATTTAGTACCATTTCATTTTTAAAAGATAAAACACAACACCACAAATACCAACAACAGGGTCAGTGTTGTCAGACTCGTAGCAAAAGCAAGCACATGTTTGCATAATTGCAGTTGCGCTTTAGTTCACTGGCTTTCCTAAATGCAAGAAAAACATAGACTTACTCGTCTTTGGTTTTCCTGATGGAATGCACGTTTGGGACAAACGTTTTCTGCAAGGAAAAAAAAAACAAGAAAACTATGTTAGTACCATCAATGCATAAATATAACACTAACAATTCTATAACAAAGTATTCGTCAGACATAATTATGGAAGAATACCTAGAGGTAACGTTACGGATGCTCGACGGAAGAAATAGCCTGCACAATTGCAGCCTCTAAAAACACGACAGTACCTCCAAATAATTTTAACAGTGGCGATAATTTATTCTAGGTCGGTACATTTTGTAACCACGTTATTATTATTATATTTAAAAAAATGTTTCTGAGAAGCTTGAATTCAGTCTCACCTTTTTAAACCCGCCCAGTGTTAGATCTCTAGAGCGTAGAGAACTCAGTCTGCCCGGGGGAGGAGGGGGATTCATAGGTCTTCCCGGCAAACTTCGACCCATCGCGAAAGACGGTCGGGAGCCAGAGGTACTTGAAGTGCTCGCGACGTTGTCTACATCGCACGGGTCAGACATTCTGCAAAATTCCAGCTTGACTATGACAGAAGTAACACATTTCATGTTTTTATACCTAAACATACATTGCAAATGCGTTAATTTTAAAATAACACCGCAAGTTTTAAACTTGCAATGTAATAATTTGTAGGGTAATAGAACATGTAATTTTTTTTCGTTACCCTACCCTTGCGCACAGTAATCAACTATATTTCCAAATCATCAATATTTTCATTAACGCAGTTTGACCTAGCTGTTCTGTTGAAAACACAGCCACCATTTTGTTCCCAGTATTTTTTTAAATGCGTTGCGTCTCCAAAATATTTAGTTTAAACAACCGCGCATAATCTACGATCGGGTTAACAGAAACATTAAAACAACCAAATAAAAATTGTATAACCAAATACGTACATTTGTGCTATTTATACAATGTTTCTTACTCATCTGTATTGTGTATCGCTAATGTTAATCAGCTGCACTTCCTGATGCGACCTGATGATGGCAACAGCTACGTAAAAGCATCAAATGACGTATTCCAGACACATACAATACTGGGCACAGGTCAGGAGGATCATTGTATCAGACACACGGGTTTAAAGTCACAATATGTCTCACAGGGGTGACAAAAATCTGTCACATCTAAAGTATAAACACTGCCTCTCTCTAAACCTCTGAAGTTAATAGAGCTTCCTTTTAATGAACCTCACGGTGGCAGTATTTGTCCTACCTATAAAATTCCAAAGCTTGAGTTAATGAATTACGGAAAACTTAGCATTATACAGCAGTGTCTTAACAAGAGAGCTACTTCTCTGCGTGGTTTCAAACACGAGACCGACACTGTTTTACAGGAATTATGCTCCTTATTTCGCACATGCACTTACGACTACCTTGATAAAAGCGGAACTGACAGTGCAAAGAACTAACGAACACACAGAAACACAACGATAGCCCTCACTCGCCATAGCAATCACGCCCGCGGTGAGGGAACAGAACCTTACTCAAACAACACAACACTTTCGTCAAACGCAACCGGCACTTAAAACAGACTATTTACAGGCTTTTGAGTCTCTAAAGTGAGGCTTCCCGGCAGCCCCCGCGGGGATGGCTGTAACCCATTGGCAGGGAAAAGCGCACCTAGCCATCCCCGCTACAATACTTTATTAAGTGTCGATGTAATTGTTTGTATTTCAGAGACCAATTCATTCAAAATATCAAATGTATAATTATGTTATATCTAGCATAGATTGCAAGGAGTGTTTGCATCGCGTGTGTTTATTCCGCGCACTAATTTGTCATGGTATTGTGTTATTGTATTTATATAGGTTTCCTGTAATTGCCACTGTAATTGTACGAAAGTTAATTTGCCAAATATTTACCATATACTTTTACCATGTATATTTTATGTCAAAAACAATTAATGTTTGAATGTCCTTTCTTTAGACGAGCTGGGTCCTTGTCACGTTTCATTTTAACAGGTTCCTCATATTTACTGTTACCGTGCACTTATCTTGACGTTACTCTACTACTACTACTAACAACTACTGCTAACAACTACTACTATGGTTCGTTTGAAGTGTTCTCGTGGAGTCACCTGGCCAATGTTTTGAAATTAACAATATTTAGTAAATTCTGCACAATGTTTTGGATTGCACTGTGTTACTGACCTGTATAAATTGCTTTGTCTACTAAATAAATTAAACTATTATTATTGTTTTTGTTGTTGTTTGTGCTAAGTGCAACTTCTGTTGACAGTGTATGCATTCCGTGTCCTGTGGTCATTATTGTAACGTCCCTTTATAATAAAGTTAGGTTAGGTTTCAGTGTTTACTAGAAAATACCAAGCCCGTTTCTTCCTTAGGTCATTTATACATTGGTATGGTAATATTTTATTAATTCCTCACTGTTTCATGTCAATGTACAGCTTGCATTTATACTACTGTTGTAGACGACCTCCGCTTTTTGTGCTTCAAATTTCCATAGCTTTTAATTCCCACGTGACCTTTACCGCAAGGATAGTTTTGAGGCACGTATTATACCACGCGCTTCTTTAAAAGCAAAAAGTGTATCTAGTCGATAGGTGTCAATTTTCAATCCGGGACACAGTAAAGTAATGTATCTACAGTACGGACCAGACATGTATTCATTTTACATAAGACGAATTAAAATGTATCTCGGCTTCGGCGAACTGCATCTATTGCTTCTGATTAAAAAATCTGTTCGATGTAGTTAATGCAATTTTACTAACCGTTGTTCATTCGCGTTTTCCATCTGCATCAAAATAATTAGCCTTTGCTAGCCAATGGTTTCTGATTTCTATTTTTCGTTTTTTAAGGAGGACGTCTGCTGTTCATTAGCGGGGGAAGAAAACTGAGGCTATGGGAGGGAAAGGGGGGAGTCAGTTTTGACACATGTGAGAATCCCCGAAGCAGTAGGGATGCCTCTGCCAACTTTGCGTTTCAGTTGGTCGGAGTAGTGTGGAGTTGGACTTTCAGGGCGGCGCTTTAGGGACATATGGAGAAAACTGTAGCACTTAAGAAATAGCGAAAGGACGACTTAAAAAACAACAATGACTTCAGTTCCACTGAAATGAGAAAATAATCAGGGTGGCTGTTTTTTAAGTAAAGTATAACTTCCCTGTCTCAGTTCGAGGCTACTCGTAGCAGTGGCTACTCGTAGCGGTATTCTGCGGACGCCATGGCTGCCCAGTGCGACACCTTGAGCGGATACATGCAACAATCGGACCCGGGCTCAAACAGCGAACGAAGTACCGACTCTCCTATACCCGTGTCTGAGGATGACTCCAGTGGACCACGACCTCCAGCAGACCCGGAGTGGACAGAGGAGAGATTCCGTGTGGATCGTAAGAAACTGGAAGTTATGTTATTAGGTAAATTAACACATTAAAAATAACCAGTCGTTTATTTGCAAAAGTTATTGGAAAGTTTCTTGTCTTGAAGTTTGCTAGTCCGGAAAAAAAAAAAAAAAACTTTTCTTAAACTTGGACAACAACATTTGAACTCGCATGGTTTGTGGGGGAGCCTAGGTTGCACATATTCTGACTGAAAAACAGACGGTTACTTGACAAAAAAGGAAAGGTTTTTTTCACTGATTATCGCTTAGCGGTTAGACGACACGTTTTATTGTAAAGTCAAGATTTCACTGTTTTCAATGATGAAACGCAAGTCATCGTCTTAGTATTTTAGTCAAGACTGACGTTGCTCTGTTTGGTCTTTTCCGCACAGAGCTATAAAGACTACGTTACTTTATAAAATTAGTGCGGGTTCCAGTTTTGGGAAATGGACTGTAAGCGGTTCAACTATATCTGTTTTTTTTTGTTTGATCCAGAAGAGATCTAAGCAATTTTAGAAGTTTATCATCTCATTTTTTACACAAGTTTAATC
>JAOVYW010005496.1:0-12219 GCA_025775045.1 Hiodon tergisus
GAAAATTTCATGCCAATAGCACCTTTGGAAATATATTTACTGAGAAAAATGGTGACGTGTTCAATACTTATTTCACCCACTGTATCTTTCTTTTGCTTCGCATTTTCTTACGAAAAGGTGTTTCGTAATTATCGATCATTTATAAATTTGCAACTATCCTAGTAAGCACGAAGGTATCAATAAATAGCATTGTAATGTTTTAACTAAATGCATGTCTGGCCACATTACGTATGAGTCTCTTGGAAAACGCGGCGGCTCTTTTTCTTTTTACGGGAACAGCGCTTTACTGTTTTATAAAATTGTGTTTTTCGTTATATTGACTACGTGTGTTTACCTTTTAAAGAAACGTTATCCTTACCTTTGTTTTGGCCGAATAAAAACGACGTAGTTCACCAAATTCACCGTTTTCAGTTTCGTTTTCAGTTTCGGTTACAATGGGAGGAGTCAAAGATTTTGTTGCACGACTCGGATCTCTTTAGACTTGTAAGAGAGGGAGATCCACACAGTTTGCCAGCTCTATAGGAAACCCCCTTTCTCTCTTGTAGCCCTACCCTTCAATCCCCGAAAATCTGATATCCACTTTGGTGCGGGCTGGATTATGGACCAGGCCCAGGGGCCTCTGACCATTAGGGGCCTCGGGGTGCCTTTGAGCCTGAGACAATCTACTGTGAATGTAAAACGTACATAGATAGGCCATTAGTGCTTGAATATGTGGACCCTTTAGCGGCTAATTTCATACAACTATTTTCAAAAACAATAATTACATATTGTGTTTTAATATCTGAGTAATTAGTAAATTATACATTTGTCCAGAATATTATTATTATTATATATATTATATTCTTGTTATTATTATTATCCCCACCGTGAGCCGTGGTTAATCCAGCTGCCCTATGATCAGTAGAATCCAGTGTAATATTAGGAATGGGATTAAAGAAGAGAGTGAGTGGTTCTGCCAATGGGCTTAGTGGCCTGCAATATAAGTGTAATTGAGTGTGGAAAAGGAAGAGGCTACTTTACATTTTCACTTGCTGATTGACACTTTTTGGCTTTTATCAGCCGTCAGACATCGGGGACCAGCTTCTGGGCAGTTGCGATTTTCATGATGTCATTAAGATGTCCGTGTGTCAGCCGATTGCGCAATTTGGACTACTTAATGTCCATCGCTGAGAAAGCCTACTTGCATAGATTTGTTGTCCCAAACATACAAAGTATCTTTGAGGCTGTCGGCATTGATAGAAGGATTCAAAACCAACAGATGATAATTTTTCCTTCAACGGTGTGCTACGCAGCAGTTCGATCAGCTCCATTTGGAGTTCCTCTGGCACATCTGATGCATTGATGGTGAACGGAGAGCAAAAAAGTACAGTCCTCCTCCAGTTGAGTGAAGACAGTGAATCAAAAAAGCTAAAAGCTAAACTCGTGTATAAGCCTGGACAGCAGGTTCTTGTTCGTGTCCAAACTCTTGTGATCGACAGGTAGAGATTTTAGACAGGGGAAGTGGACTGGGTTGTACTGGGATAGCTGCATCTCCCACAGAGCCAATTTCATTTGGAAAGCACAAATGCTATCATAGTAATCTGTGATGAACATTCAACACATTCAAGTGTCCTGTAATGTCCACTAAAAAGGCAAGATCTGTAAGCCAGTCTGGCTCATTCAGCTCTGTCACTGGCTTTCCTTTCTGCCCCATGAATTGGGCAATCTCTGTACATAATTTGAAGAATTGTGTGGTAGGGCATGTCGTGCATAATATTGTGTTCAGATAAAAGAGCCTCAAATTACCAATGGTTAAGTCCTTTGGCTCTGATAAAATTCACAGTTATATAACAAAACGCATGACGTTGTCCATTTTCAGGCTCTCGCTGCATGTAATATACAGTGAAAGTTCCAGAACATGTGCTCTGGGTTAAGAGCCTGAACCTTCTCTCTGAGCTTTACAACTACAGCTGCCTTTATCCCGACCATTGATGGTGCAGTGTCAGTTACAACATCGACTGCACGACTCCAGTCCACCTCCAGTCTGTCCAGGGCCCCGACAAGGCTAGCAAACACGTATTTAGCCGTGGTAGTGTCATTGGCACCAGCTCTACAAACTCCTCAGTAACAGTCAAAGATGCATCCACACCGCAAATAAATATTCCTAATTGGGCTACATCAGTCACATCGGTGCTGTCATCAATAGCAATAGATAATGCAATAAAGGACTTAACTTTGTCTTTTAGTTGACTGTTCAAATCTCCAGCAAGTTCCCCAATTCTCTCCACCAGAGTATTTCTAGACAAGCCAGTGTTAGCTAAAGCTTGTGGTTTCTCAGGGCACACCAGCTCGGCTGCCTTTAGCATGCAGGTCTTCACAAATTCCCCCTCTGAGAACATTGTGGACACTTGGCCTTAACTGCTCCATCATGTGTCTCTCGACATTTGGAAAATATGTTTTAATATATACTGTTGCTATTTTTTAGAGATGATGCTAGCTCATTCAACTTTTCGGTTCGGAGTTCCTCCGTATACTTCTTGTATTTTTCGGCGTGGGTCTCATAGTATTGTTCAATGTTATACTCCTTTGCTACAGCCACTTGTTGTGAGAAAATAAGGCATTTAGGTTTGCCATGTACCTAAAGGAAGAAATAGTTCTCTTTCCAGTTTTCTTGAAATTCTCGACATTCCGTGTCAACCTTTCTCTTTTTCGACAGCCTTTTTTTGCACTTTGCTTATTACACATAGTTCATGAATATTTTATTATTATTACATTTTATATTTAAATAAATAAATACATAATTCATAATTCATTTTTTTCCCCTTCCACCCAAAACATCTCGGGGGCCAGATGAAACCAGCTGGTGGGATGGACCCGGCCCACGGGCCGTATCTCTGCCATCTCTGCTTTGGCCCATGAAGTGACCCATGACTGTACTTTCTACACCTCAACCCTTACCAGGGCCCTTCCACAGCACATACCAGGGCCACTCGGCTCCACCTCAACCCACATCAGACCAAGCCCCCCCTCCAGCTCCACCTCAACTCTTACCAGGACTCCTTCACAAACCATACTTCTACAACCTATACCAGGGTCCCTCCACAACCTATACGGGGCACCTCAGTCCCACCACAACCAATACCAGGGTAACTACCAGCATGTGTTAGATAATAGGTCTATTTAGTATTATGCATTTAATATTATACATTACAGTATATTTGTATTTAATATTTCCATGAATGCGAGCCAGAAATAATCCATAATATAAATGGATTATTATTATTGGTGTTAAGAGCTATTTTGTAGGGTTTGTAGTAGTAAAAGTTGTTTGCTAGGATTGTTCTCAGCCTCACTTATAAGTCGCTTTGGATAAAACAAATTTACGGTGTCCATTTTAGGTCATCCTCAGACATTACCCCTCCTCAAGTCAATCCTCACTCCTTCTCAAATCAATCGTCAGACATTAAGACCTCACCCCTCCTCGATTCAATCCTCAGACCTCCTCGAGTCAATCATTAGACCATGATTTTCTCCCAGTGGAGTATGGCAGAATACAGTGATTAGTACAATCAGCTGAAAAAGGAATTAAACGAAGGTAGTATAAACTATATTTCGCATTTATAGATATTTAACGTTGCACTCAGTTTAAGTTATTCGTATTGTCTGCTGTTCTGTTTCAAAAGCTAACTGTTTTTTAAGTTTAAATTCATAGCACGAACATTTTGTGGTAGCTAACTTAAGACGACCGTCGACTTGGTATTTCAGCTCTGCACACTCCTTGCTAACAACAACGTTTTCCATTTCAGTCCTACATCAATAATTACATTATTGTAAACTGCACATTTGATTTAATTTGTGATTGTTGTTGTACATATAGAAATACTGACAGACAATGGGTTTGATACACGCGTGAAAGCCCTGTTGAAAAGAACATCGCAGTCAGACGTCGTCAGTTAATGCCAAGGTAATTTCAGTACTCTTATATATTGTGTTAAAGCTTAAAAGTAATATCTTAAACGGGGCTGTATTTCTATCAGCGCAAGTACTTACTAAAAGGAAGGTCGGGCTGTACTGTATGTAATTATTCCTCAGGACTGTGGATGGTATTGCAAGCAATCCAACGACAATTGTTTTACCACATTGAATAATGTTAAATATATTAAGTTGGCAAATAAACCCTATCTAGCTGCGCAGATCACTGGTTTATATGTGGTTTATTGGGAAGATGGCAAATAAACTATAATAAAAATAAAAGTAATTGCATTATATATGTATTGCGACCAATTCTCCCAGCCATCCTTTTATCATGACCTGATGTTATATGGGAAACGCATGAAGTGGCTCAGAGACTGGACACCTTTTTTTTTATTATTTATAACTTTCAGAGTTAATCTGAAGAGAGGATAATAATAATGAACGTACAAGGGCACAATATGGAGTCACAATTTTTGGGAAACTGAATAGGTGATATTTATATACAGCTTGGAGTTTTGCAATTGCAAGATCGGGAACAGGTGAATTAAATTGAGTTGAATAAATGGCAATTGATAGAGGTGTGATTAACATGTCTAACCTTGACAAATACACATTAAATACAAACGCAAATACTTTTTGTTCAAAATATTTAAATTACAAAACCAAATGCAGATACTTCAAATTTAGTTTTTAAATGTCCGGTCAGGTGTTAAACTATTACATTTACAATGTATTCCCCCTCTAAATCACATATATTTCACAGATGCAGCAAGTGTCTTTGCAAGAAATGAAAAAGGCAATACACAGCAAAAGTCTGCCAATAAAAAAGAAACAATATCCTTCAAAAAAAGGTAGAAAGAAAAGTACTAAAGGTTAGACCTATGGAGTGGAAAGTCAAGGTCATCATGGAAGAAGAGCCTCCCAGACTTCTGATGCAAGAGACTGATGGGTACAGAGACATCATTCGAATGGCTAAAGAACCCTTGTGGAATAATCCAGAAATGAAACATTCACTCCAAGCCATGCGGATGGTACTCGGTGGCCTATAAAGGATTTTGAAAAGGAACATGCAAGCCTTGGTGAGATTAAGAATGTCTGGAAAAAAACCTTCTACATTGGACACAGACCCATATGTAGCTGTACACCTAAACTATATTATTACCAGAAAGTAAGTAATTGTGCTTGTTAATTCTTCCAAATTCATTATACTAAAATGTGCATGTGGTCTTAGTAGTTTGTCCAATTTGTATATTACATATGTGTCTATCTTCTATATAGAAAACGAATCCACACCTATACATTAATATGTCGTCAATTGTTATTTCTGTAGAGCAGACAGTGACCAGAGCCGGGAGAGCTGTGAGACTGAAGAAATGGTAGGGGAGACGGTAAAGATATTTTGGTACAGTTGTTTATGGGACATGGGTGTCTAATCAGAGTAGATTTTATCAGTTTGTTTAAACCAACAGTTTATGAATGTGGAAAGTTTTCAGTTTGTGAAGCCAATGATAACTTGAATTGGGCACTAGCGTTCAGTTGGAATGCAAATCTAAAAACACTGTGGCTCTCCAGGACTGGAGTTGTGCATCACTGATACAAAACCTACAGAATAGTCCATTGTCAGCACTGCTACAAATCTGTCATCGTAACATTTATGCATTTATTTGAAAATTATCTTCAAGCATGGACATTTCTACCTTTGTAAATACATTATGATGTAGTGATAATAATCATGTTAGGATACATTTAATATTTTGGTCTAATGTAATTTTTATTCTTTATTCTAGGAAGAACCCCCCCCCCCCCAACTAAATAATGTACTTTTATGTATTAGTTGAATGTGCTGTGACAGATTTATTTTCTGGTATACTGCAGAACAAAAAAGGAACCACAAAACAAACTGTGTTGAAGAGGCAAGTATTGCGTTTTAGTATTTTAATCAAGACAACAATTAATTCCATTCCTGAATAGTGCCAGCAGTGGATATTGTTCTTTTAGTAATTTACCAGAAATATGTAATTTACATCTTTATTCTCATAATCATGGATATTTTCTTTTACGAACATTTCATTTATAGGTTGTGGATTGTGACCCATTTGGTAAGACACTTTGTACTACATTGGATATTGCGTGTGTGTATCTAAAAAGTATGTTATATACCATTGTTGTTATTGTTGGTAAATTTGAGCATGTTTATCTATCTATATATATATATTTACAGATTTTTCAAATTTGTTGGTACCCTTACAGCTCATTAAAATAATGCTTCATTCCTCCTGAAAATGGATTGAATTAAAAGCTATTTTATCTTGTTTACTTGCATGCCTTTGGTATGTCATAGAATAAAGCAAAGAACCTGTGAAGAGAGATGAATAATTGCTTATTCTACGAAGATATTATCAAATGGTCTAGACACGTTTGTTGATACCCCTTAAAAAAGATGATAAATAATTGAATTATAGTGATATTTCAAACTAATTAGTTCAAAATATTAGGTTAGTGGTCCCATAATTTTTTGTCCATGCCATTTTCATTTGATTTATTATTTACAATGTTGAATAAAAAATCAAAAGCAAAGTCTGCTTTCTGTTAAATATGGAATGAACAATGGTGGATGCCAATTACTTTTGTCAGTTTCAAGTTATTTCAGAGAAAACATTGTGCATTTGAGCACGTGTGTGTGTGTGTGTATATAATTTCTTTTGTTCAAACTTAATTGTTTTAATTTATTATTTCAGAAGATCTGACATTTTTTTTAAGTCTCTAATGAGATATGTTTAATGGTCGCAATATAGGGTAAGTGTACCTATTAAGCCCATGTGCCCATTAAGCCCACTACCATGTTTGACTTCAAATAAAAAAGAAATATATGTTCTGCTGCTTGTTTTCTCCACCAATGCATGCATTTGTTTCCAGCTAAATCAAAAGATTGCTTTAGAGAGGGAGCGATAGTTTATCACAGTCAACATGCTTGGGATATAAGGTAGTGTGCGACACCAATATCATACATCAGAAGTATTATTGGCTAGCATTTTCCAAAGCATTTTGTCCTATATTAATCTTAAATTAACCTTGAATGTCTGTAGTTTTTGTAAAATTCACAATTTTCTCTGGTGGGCTTAAAGGGTACGTTACCACAAAAATACAGTGCCTAGGAGTAGAATGTAAATGAAAATAAGATTAACTTATTAAATTATGATCAATATTAATTTGCATAATGTTGTAGCCTACAGCATTTATTTATAGCCCAGACAATTGGTTCCTAAGTACACAATAGGTAGAGTTTTATTCAATGTCTTTTTTACCAAAAACTGCTGCTGTTCCAATTAAGCCCAGTGTGCTCCTTTTAAGCCCACTACATAGACTGTGTATATAAAATGTATGTTTAACAGAATATAATCATATTTTGATTGGAAACGTGTAGAGTTAACCTAAAAAAATGGCTAAAATGTTATTTTTACAGCTTTAAGATGGCTAAAGTACGAAAAAACTACAGTTCATGGCCACGCATGTTGGAGGCATGTCACCTTTACTGAGAGGGTACAGTTAGCAACCTGCCTACACTGTCCAAGAAGTTTGGAGTGAACCGGAAATCCTTGAGGCAGAGAGTGAAGAATGACATAAGGATTGAGGCACACCAGGGACATGAGACCTACCTTAGTACCGAGACAGGAAGATTTCAGGGTGTCTTCAGGTAGGATAGCCTATAGTAAGCTAAGTTAAACCATCTAGCCTAGGTAAACAAGAACAGGAGTAAGGCAGTGTGTAAGGACATTAGGCACTAAATACCAGTTAGAAATATGAATTGATTAAAGACCTTGTTTTAAATTGACCAGTTTTCCCTATTTATCATTTGTAGGTCCTATGCCAGTGGGGTTGGGGCTTCACAACATCAGATCTTTTAGATCTAGTTGAAGAGTATGTGAAGACTAAGGATATGGAGACCTCATTCACAAATGGGAGATCTGGCCGGAAGTGGTTTGAGAGGTTTATGAGAAACCACCCAGAGCTTACAATGCGAAAGTCTGAGCAGTTTCCAGAAGCAAGAGCCAAGGCATCTGCTGACTCCTCAGTACATGCCCACTGGTTCAACCAATGATTAATTGAAATTACTTTTATAAATTGATTTTAACAGTTAACACTGTTTTCCTGTGAAGGAAATGTATTCAATAGACATTTTTATGTTTTAGACCTATTAATTAAAATAGATTTATTGACAAAAACCATGTAGTGGGCTTATTTGGAACATACATGGGCTTACATGGTACCCATTAAGCCCAGTCGGGACTTTTCACATTTTCACTAATATGCCTTTATTTTTTATTTTGAAAATATAAAAATGGAGTAATATAACTTCACATGAGAGATTCATCTTTCATGTTCTCGTTACTTCTCTTCCACAAACTAGTGAATTATTTCTTTAAAATTTCTCAAATTTTGGTGGGCTTAAAAGGTACATGTACCCTATTTGAAATTAAACATGATCTACTAATAAATACATCTTTAAAAAAAAAAAAAAATCTTATTAAAACTGAGCTTCGTGTAATATATCTTGCATATCTACAATTCTGAATCTTCCTGTAATATCACATTACAAATTTGAGTTTCATCAAGAAAGTTAAACTAATGCAATAGAGTTGTTTAAAAAAAAAAAAATGTATGCTACTTCTTTGAAAACACTAAGACTTGACTATAGTCTGTATGTTTGACTTTTTAGTAGATACCTTTCTCATATTGTAAAATTTAATTTTGACTTTATTAATTCACCAGATTTCTCCTGATCGCCCAAAGGGAGCTGAAGCCGCTTTTGCAGTACCCAACCAGATGCTACAGCCTCAACCTTCCAGCAGTGCAACAGAACTGTGTATTAATTCTCGTATGTACAGTACTTCTTCCAGAGATTTTAATTGTATGTATTGTAACACATCAATTACTTAAACATTAAATATAACCCATTACCTAAAGTATTCATTTTACCTTTTATTGTTTTAGAAGCATAATTTGAGATCAGTTTAAGTAAGATATCTTGTAACTGCAAGCAAATTAACTTTGATCTGAGAAACCATTCTTGATTTTTATTTTTCAGTTTACATGCCTAGGCTTCCTTATGTATGTGAAGAGCAAATTAAAGTCTATGAAGGCTATGTGATTGTTAGTGGTAACTTTGGAACTGTGTACAGGGATCCTACCAGGGGACAGTTGCTGCCATTTAAAAAAATCCCCATTCAAGGATCTCTGAATGACATAACACATAAGATTCTCATCTGCACGTGAGTATGGCCTATTTCTTTTCTCAAGGAAAAGTGGGGTGGGGTCTGCATCTTATGATTCATATTTTATTAGATTTTTTTTTACTCTGACAACATGCAAGCTGCACTTTTTTTCTGCCACAGCACAGTTTTAATAAGTAAAAAATCCCATGGCACACCACTAAGCATTAAAATATAACTAAATTGCACAAACATGCATTGCAATGCTTCAAATGGCATGTTAAAATAGCATATTATATTAAAAGTAGTACTCACATTTAATGTGAAACTCTAACTTTTTTTGATGAACACAAAGATGATATCATGGCTGGAATTGATGACAACGACACATAAGGTTTTGGTCAACTGCTCTGAGTCTTTCTCTGTTTTTGGTCTTTATGCAAGTCAGACTAGAAAAGCTGAATAGTACAACACTCTCAATGTCAGCGAACATATCCTCAATGCGTCTGGCGATTGAATTGTTTGAATGGGGCACTTTTGCTATTTCTTTGACAGCATTAGGACCTAACATTGTTTTCACAATTGCTTTGCATGCAGGCAGAATTAATGACTCTGCCACCGTATGTGGCTTTTTCTCATCAAAGTAGCCCGTTCCTCGATTTGATCTCTCAAATGCACAAAATAGTTGATGTCTTTTTCAATGAGTGATGGGTGTTTTGTTTGTAGATGGCGTTTAAGCTTGCTAGGAACCGTTGCATGGTTAGGGAGGTTTTCTCCACAGACTAAGCATAAGGGGAGTGCTGCCCAGGGATCCCCAGTGAAAATGAACCCGTATGACAGATAAATGTCACTGTATTGCATCCAGCTCACCATTTTTGCTCTCTTTCTTATATTCCCACTGCTAGAGGGTCCAGGTTCCAGTTCAGGGTCGGTAGATTTTCTACTGCGTAGTCAAAGACAACCCTACATGCTGTGTATCCATGGAAAGACGAGGCTGGGGTTTTTCAAACGCCGCTCTCCTTTAAGCTTCCCTGTGACACGCGCAATGTAGCTCTTTAAAATGCATCATTTGTTTACAATTTATACAGTTTGACAACCTTTACCTGTATTTTATCTAGTCAATAATGAATATAAAATAAACTACAAATTATTACTTTGAGCAACAAAATGCTGCTAACAAAAATATTTCTATCTGAATTGAATTTTTCTATTTTCTTAATTATATTTTCCCTTCTCTTTGTAATTTTCATTCTTAAATTTTTATTCACAAAAAAAAAAAACTGTTTGCCTGATTATGAACAGACTTTCCAAATCGAAAGCTGTTAGCACCTGATAATAAATCTTCATGTCGGTATCTGAATTCCACCTGCATTAGGGGGCAGGAGAACACCACCGTGGCACTGTCTGCTCTCATGAGCCTTGGGCAAACTTAAAACAAGTTCAAGCATTTTAAAAGTTATATAAGAAAGGTATTACTAAGAACTGGACATTTTTTACCCTCATGCTCTATGTTACACCTTTCAATATTTATTTCCTTTTATCAAAATAATTTCTATTTTTAACATGTTATTTTAGTGTTTGTTTCATAATTAATTAATTACAGCCACACAAAAAAAATGGTAAATGAAAACCTTGCAAACTGTGATGTGTGTAGGAAGGCTATTCGCTACTGTGACAACACCACCAACTTGTACAAACTAATTAAAAAACATGAAAAAATGTTTTGTTATTATATTATTGTTTCTGAACAAAAACCTCAGAAAAAAAAGAAATTAAAACATACCTCGTTCTCCTGTAATAATTTTGTGCAAATTTCAGAAATATATTTTTTATTTTTGCTTAAAAGTGCTTAAAATCTGTCCGGGGTTTTAACATACACATGACTAATTACAGGCGCCTCGAGAGCACAAATCACAAAATATTTTAGTGGTCACGAAAATGTATTCAGATTTAGCATATTAATGATGTATTCACCTCATAAATCATGACTCACTGCTCTCCCCTACAGGATAGTACATGTAAGTTCAAGTGCATGTTTTTAAATGTATATAGTATCAGTACTATAGTATCGGCGATACTTTCCCTGTATTTACTTGGTATCGGATCGATACCAAATTTTGCAGTATCCCCCTCCCCTAATTCCTGAGGTCGACACCAAAAGTACTGCTGTAACCAGTGGTGTGTAAAAATAAATAAAAGGACCAGAGCGGTTCCAATGAGAATAGCTAATTAACAGGTATTAATAGGTATTAACAGTTAAGACCACTTCCCATTTTACGCGATTTAATTATTTATTTCACAATTAATATAACACATTTTTACATGTTTTTTATTGTTATTAATACCGTTACTAATATCGTCACCTCAGTTACGGACAAGGTAAGAAACCGCCTCCTTCTCTGATTGGTTGTCAGCAACATGACTTTCAAAAGTGATTTGCTAAAAAAAAATACTGGAACGACAGCATATCTTAATAGCATAATAATGGACCAATCGTATGCAGCAACTGCGCTGCTTATTGTTGTGACTTGATGTTTTAGCTGAAAGCTTGTCTTTATTAAACGTATAGCTAGCTATTCGTCTGTCTGTCGCACAGCTGGCACAGAACCGAAGGCGACGGATACTAAAAATGTTTAGACAAAGTTAAAACACAAAAATATTTTAAATATATGTATTTATAATTGTAAATGTTTGCAATTGAAAAAGTGCCGCTCCGTCCCGCTCCGGCTCCACTATACCCCTGATGGAGATGAGTGACAGTTTCAGTTGACAGTTTTGCCGGATTGGCGAGGGTTCCAGGAGATCATTCTGAGAGAGGTTCTATTACATCATCTGACTAGGTTTTCCTCAGTACTGGCAGGAAATCAGTTTGATGTCACTGGTTCAGCTAAACAGTGCTGATAAACCTCAAGAGTATTGTGACAACCACGGGGCGTACTTGCTGCGCCGCACGCAACAGAGAGAGAGGAATGCATACTGGAAATGACCGAGACCACTCGTAATTCGAGTCTGCTTCTTTATTCAGCACCCTCGTGCCGTAAAACGCAACAAAAGA